>LTAE01000601.1:12611-77323 GCA_001647135.1 Pontederia paniculata
CCCCCTCTCCCCCCCCCCCCCCCCCTAAATTTACTCACTGCATGCCAAAATTGCTTCTGAATTATTAATATATAATAATTTATATACAGAATTATCAGAAACATTTTGTTCTACCTGCAACCAAACTCCCCTGTGATTGGATATATTGTGTCTCTTGTGACATATTCAAAATTGCTAATTAATTCCATATAATCATAGCAATATTAATAAAAGAAAAAAATATTATAAATTTAGTCTGGATATATCAAGTTTACTGTTCATATTTATTAATTAGTGGGTGCTTAGTTTCCTTAATTAATACTCTACATACACCATATATCAATTCATGTTTCAATTCATTCATAAACTAGAAGCAAAGGGAAAAGGATCATCTTTCCAACAAATCCTTGAATCTGCTCATCAGAAAATTAATGTGAAGTACTTTCTGTCAATCATCATTACCAGAAAATGTGAAACATGATCTTCTCTCTATGGTTAACTCACTAACCATAAGAAAAGTTAGAGAATGGCCACTAACAATATGTTGTTGTGCAAAAAGCAAAACCAAAGATGAGGGAGAAAAGTTGAGAAAATGGAATGCTTTCAGTTCTGAAACATCACACTGTTTGCATTTTTTCAGATATGGATAATGCTTTGTCTTTCAGTTCAATCCTTTTACCTTTTCCTTTTCTTTTTGCCAAAAGATCAAGCAGCATAATGAGCCAAAAGGTGGCAAACAGATCGAATCTCCAAAAGAAAGTAAAAGTTAAAATTGGACAGGAACCGTTAAAAACTAATGAGGGTCATGATTAGCACCTCATAATATTTTTTTTACCCGTTAAAATTCTCGATGTTCAGAGTTATTAGCATATGACTAATCTGAAATCGTAAAACGAAATTCCTCTGATCAAATAGATAACTCTGGAATTCAAATTCGGCTACTAATTCCCTCGTCTCTCGATTCGAAACACATCCTTACTATTTAGATAATGTGTCAATCAAACTTAGTTAGCAACTCATAATATTAATTAACTATATTTATATATGTATATAATCACAGAATGCACATATAATATCTTTTTGGTAATTATTTTCGTTGTCGAGAGCTACTAACATCAGACTAATCTGAAATAGTAGAATCAAACTTTTCTGTCCAGTCCAAATTGATGACTCTGAAGTTCTAACTTGACTATTAATTCCCTCGTCGTCCTTGCTATTCAGATGTGTCTATCAAACTTAATTAACAACTCATAATATTAATTAACTATATTTATATATGTATATGATCCTAAATATATCACAAGAAAGAATGCAGTAATGAAGTGGGGGCTGTAGCAGCCCACGTCATGCATGCTTCCATAGCTTTATGTAATGATAGCATCTAATGATTTGTTTTCCTTGTTGGCTCCAAAAGGTCATGATCACGTATGTGTCTTCTCACATAACAAACCCTCTTCTACTTCTACTACATGATATCTATCATCCCTTCTCTCTCTCTCCTCTCTCCTCTCTTTCTCTCTCCTCACATATACATGGCACATCATGTGGGGTTCCTCCTCCTAAAGCCTCTCTCTCTCTCTCATTGAGGAGGTTTCTTGTGGCCATGGATCTTCTCGACCATCAATATGATCAAGTTCTTCCTGCACAAGCATCAGGAAGGCTATTAGCATGCATCTATAGCATCTTCCCGGAGATTACGACCACAAAGCATGCCCTTTTAGCTTCTAGTTCAGTTTGATTTGCCCATATATATATTGACAGCAAGGGATAAGAACTTGGTATGCACTTGCAATATATCGATCACCAGTTGCTTCATTCCATCGCCAAACCTTCCAATTCCCAGTTATATATAGCAAGCCAACACCATCTCTAGGAAGAATAATTACAGCATAATTTGGAGTCCTGCAGCATCCATATTTTTCTACACTGTCTGTGTTTTCCAACTGCTGCAACTGTGATTCAAGGAGAGAGAGAGAGAGAGAGAGAGAGAGAGAGAGAGAGAGATGGGTCTGAGAGATATAGAGTCGAAGCTGCCGCCAGGGTTCAGGTTCTACCCCAGCGATGAGGAGCTGGTCTGCCACTACCTGCAGAATAAGGTGGCAAACGAGAGGGTGACAGGAGGAACCATGGTGGATGTGGATCTGCACACAAGAGAGCCATGGGAGCTTCCAGGTAACAAAGTAACATTGCTGTTGACCAATCAATTCATAGGTATATATATATATATATATATATATATATATATATATATATATGTATGTGTGAATATGTATTGACTATTTGATATATATCTGTCCATTCATTTNTATATATATATATATATATATATATATATATATATGCTTGTGGAGATGTAGAGTTCCTGTTAGTTACTTAACTGCTCCTTAATTGTGTATAGACATATGTATATGAATACACAATTAATCCTTATATATATAGTTGCAGAAAAATTTAGAATTATTGCAAATGAAATAGGAATTAATTCTTCAAATTAGAGCTTCTGAGAAGAAAGATGCATGCATGGTGGATTTGTGATTAACCTTTACAATTTTGAAAAAAAGTATTAGTGGATGTGTTGCCTTAGTTAATTAAGAGAAAACCTTTGAGAAGTTTAACCAGTAATCTCTCTCTCTCTCAGCTGCCTAAGTGCATGTAACCTAATTATAACTAGTACTGATATTATTGTTGATTTTGTTGCATGTAATATCAGAGGTAGCTAAGTTGAGCCCCAAGGAGTGGTACTTCTTCAGCTTCCGCGACCGCAAGTACGCAACCGGATTGCGCACTAACCGGGCGACAAAATCCGGATACTGGAAGGCCACCGGCAAGGACCGCTCCGTCCACGACCCGATCACTCGAGGAGTCGTGGGGATGCGGAAGACGCTGGTGTTCTACGGCGGTCGAGCTCCGAATGGGATCAAAACCAATTGGGTCATGCATGAGTTCAGACTGGAATCCCCTAATGCACCACCAAAGGTATCATGCATGATCATGAATAATGCCCTTGTAATGTTACTTCTTGGTGTCTGACTCCAACAATGTTTTCTAACTTAGATTGGGATCTTAATTATATACAATGTTTGTGGTGCTTGTACAGGAAGATTGGGTGCTGTGTAGGGTTTTCAACAAGAACAAAGGAGATGCAATGAGCTGCAGCATGGAGGACAATGAGCAGGAAAACAGCATCAAGCACAACGACAGCAACAACAGCTACTACAATTTTGGCTCCTCCTCCTCGTCGTACTTGGAGTCATCCCCTCCTCCAATTGATCTGGACTATGGACAGCAGCATCAGCTGGCCATGCCAGCTGCTGATCATGGGTGCTACGAGCTGCAGCAGATGGCCTCAGCGGCAGCAATCCCAACTACTGTCCCACAGCAGGAGGGCAACAGCATCCTTAATTTGGCAGTACTGCACTACAACTTCCTGGATCATCAGGTGGACAACACAGATGAGCTGATGCTGGATGTGGCCTTTAATGGCCATGACCTTGTTGGAGGTGGCATGACCAACCTCGGGGGTGTCAGGTTTCATGGTGTCAAGGACCAGTTCTTCTAGCATCTGGATTCATCCCCTCACCTGCAGCAGTGCTCTTAATTTGTTCATTTGGATTCAAGAGAGAGAGAGAGTGATTGAGATCAATTTATTGATGGCAATGCATGCCAAAGACAGGAAAAAAAAAGTAGTAGTTTATATATTTATAGATATATATTGCAGCTGTGTATATATATATCAGTGTTTGTGTATTAGTACTTGTTGGAATCAGATTGGAACTCTCTACTGTCAGCTCCAATCACATGGTACATCCAAAGAGAAGTGAAGTGCAAGTTTTTTTTTATTTAAGTTTAGTTTTGGCCAAATTCCATCTCTCTCATATTGAAAAGGATGAAAATGCATCTTACCAAGATTGATAAGATCGAGATCTTACTTAGAATTGAAGGAGGGTTACAAGATCGACAAATAGGATAAGGATCATTTAATTTTGTGAAAGATCTTATGAAGATCGTAAAGATCCTAAGAATTAGATCGTAGGATCGGTAGGGGATTAAATATAAGAAGATCGTAAAAGATCGAGATCTTGATAACCTTGCATCTTACACAACCTAATTATTCATATTATTTTAAAAACATGAAAATGCATAGAAAAGAGAGGAATTTTTTTATGGTTGTCAGGAATCTTATAGTTACCATGAAATCTGCAAAAATCTTCATCATCCGGACCACATCATGCATCTAACACAACCTGAATATTATTGGTCTTGCTAAGTTGACTAGTAGGGGACTACTGAGTCTAATGTTGAAAATAGCATTTTTCTCTGTACAAGCTAATTTGTTTAAAAACTGATAATTTTGAGCTCTCAATCATACACCATTCTATGAAATTTGATAAAATAAATATATCTAACTCGTTGAATTGAATGAATTAAAAAAAACTAATTAAGTAATATTTGATGAAAAATTTGAGAACAAATAGAAGATCACAAGAGAAATGCAGAAAAATAGAGAACACACACAGATTTACTTAGATTCACCCTTTGATTGAAGCTACGTCTTGCAAAGAGATCTCACTATTATTATTTTTCGTTACAATCGCTCAACATCACGTCTGAAATAAGAGCAATATATATATGGGTCCAAAATCGTAACAAATAGAGAATCTCTTAATCCGCACCATACAGAACCCCCGTCGGGGAGCGGTGCCCTCCGAAACTCTCTTTCCGCGCGTAGAAATTAGATGGCGTTGGGTAATACTTTAATTCTCCTAAGCTCACGTTGGCGTACCCGGTGTGAGAAACAAGAGGCCATGAAACATTCGTCAACTCCAACAATATTTTGCTATGCACTTTGTTTGAATTATGCATGCATGCATGCAAGCATGCATGCCTGTATAGATACTTCACTGTCTGTGTATCTTTGCTAGCATTACAAAATGTAGCATTATATGCAACTGCATGGGACAATTATAGATGGCTGTCTTCATGTTAAGATTTTGGATCTCTTAGCTAGCATGCATGTTTTTGTTTAGATCTGTCCCTCCTTGTATCTATATGTGCTACCAAGGGGTCAAATTTATACACACTTGCCAGAGGTGGTCAGTTTGTATGTTTTCTCAGATACTTTACAGAAATGTGTTGCCAATAACAAACTTTACTGATCAGGGCCAGAGAAGGTCCTGTACAATGCAATGATGCCATGCATGCTTTTGGAGGGCCACCACCACTTTGTTCTTGTTGTGATCTTGACAACTCTCTTTCTCCCCCCTCTCTCCTTTTTCTCCTTCCTGTCAAAAGGAAAATCTGCCTCCTATGATCTGCTAAATACAAAGTACTTGTGGGTTGTAGCATCTCTCTCTCTCTCCTCTTGTATTGACAGTCATTCACAAGATGGAAAAAAAAATTGGATATATAATACCTAATTAATCCCCACAACAAGAACATGACCAAACTCTGTCTCATTAGGTGTACACCTAAAGGTATCCTTGTTACCTTTCTCAGGACCATCCTGCATGCATGACAGAAAGGCTACAAACAATTAATGCTTTCATCAGCCTGCAGACAATTGCTCAATTTTACTTACCCTCAACACCTTTATCCAGGATTACTAGCATCTGACTAATCCGGTGTTAGGACGAGTGGCAGCGTGAGAAAATTCTGACCAAATTGACGTCTCCGAAACTCGAACTCGGACCTTCAACACTTTTCTTTGTGTGTCCATTGGTTCTCATCTACTACTCTATCTAGGCCTCTAGCAGAAGATTAAATTACAATTTGGCTGTACCTAGTTATAAATTAGGTGTATCTCAAGTATTAATGTCAGGGCACTATAGATACTTGACAGCAACATAACATACTAGGATGTGTATATACTGCAAAGGCATTAATAAGTTGCAGGAGGCAAGATGCATTTTTATCTAGTTGGCATTCATGCATGGGTCTTTTCCTTAATTAGGACCACCTCTAACTTTGTGATTATTTCATTATTTGCATATATCGATCCCTTTTGTGTACTATGTTCTTTTATTTACTTCAATATGTACATGTATATGTATATGTATATGTATATGACATAAACTTGCTACTATACATATCTAACTAATGCACTTGACTGTAATAATATGCATTTATTTTGCAGCATAAAATAGTTTAACTGGATAGACTTCTAAAAACCTAATATTTATCAAGTCTTAAATAATAACCTAAAAGCTAGTGATATACATCAATAATCAACTATGATCAACAACAAGGGAATGTTACATTTACTGATTGGCTGATTGCCACTGATTTTTTTTTTCATTTCATGCATCTACGATAAATGGATCACATGCTTGTGGACCAAAGGGTCTCTCTCTCTCTCTCTCTCTCTCTCTCTCTCTCTCTCTCTCTCTCTCAAGATGAAGAAAAGAACCTCATTTTTTTCATAACCCGAACTTTATATGCCAATGTATTAGTTAACTCTTGACATATAGTTATTTTTGCTTAATTATGAGGAAAAGAAACCTAAAAAATAAAATTTGAAAAATGTTAAACGGATCCTACCGTTGATGTAAAATAATCATGTATGTGCTTGTACATGCAGGCACTTAATATAAAATTGGAATCCACGGTAAGTAGTGACCAGTCAGATTTAAGATGGAATCAAGTGATGAATAAAATTGGAATTAGTTACATTCTCGATGTTATTTTGATATTAACCACGTCAGTTACTTATATTATGTACTGCAAGTTTAAGGACCATATGCTAAGAATAATGCTCACCTCTCCATTTGAGTATCAAGAAATTTGGAGTTTATTTTTTATTAGTGGCATTTGTATACCCTTTTATTTTCAATATTTTTTTATAGGTATCTTTTTTAATCGAAAAAAAATAATAGATGAATGTGTTCTCATCCCATAATTTATTTTTAGCTATTAACTTGCCAACTTTTTTCATCAGATATGAGTTTTATTCAGCTTCTTTTCCCATGCTTCTCTCTCTCTCATATGTTCATTTGGATTCAAAAGAGTGATTGAAATCCAATAGAAGGGGTAGCTCAATGATGTGACTGATGACAGGAAATTAAAAAGCAATTCCTAGTGCTCAAGGTATCCCAACCATTAATGAGTTCTAATGAAGAATGCATGGAAAAGGAGGAAAGAGAAAGGTACTTCAATGCAGGAATTCATGGATGGTACTCATCAAATATGAAGCTTTGAGAACTTAATGGTGGATCAGTCGCCAGTAGGTAGGCCCATGTCAAGGGAATGCAAAACTTGTAATAGTAGATCGATCATAGTGGAGGCTGCTTTCATGCAGCTTGCAGATGCTTGCAGGGCTTTATATATGTAATGATCTTATCAAATTCATAGTTAATGATCATATGGTGATGAAGTAAGTGGAGGGCCTTAGCAACTTTTTTCCTCCCCAAAGTTTACGTACGTTCCAGGGAAAAGGAAAACTAAAAACTGCTTCAAGGTGCTGATGGAGATGTTTGGCTTGTGGGTTGATCAGTTAACTGTCAGATGTAAGAAAGCAAAGTGTTGCTTGATCATTAGAACATGCAGTGGGTATATACATGTTCAGCAACTTTTTTTGACTGGAAGGAAAAGTTCCACAATTTGCATAATATGTAAATTATTTTCAGCTCCAAAGATCCTTTTTGTATCTACTTCACTACTCATCTCCTTGTTCTTGCAAACTTGCAACCCATGTTGTCAGAATCGGTCCGGATCGGCATGTTCGACTGATTCGACCGTCAACCGGGGCCTGTCCGATCTTGGTTTGATGCATGAATTGTTTTATGTGAGATTATATTTTACTTTTTTTTTTCTTTGGGTTAGGTGCATGAATTGTTTCTTAAAACACTCAAGGACTCATGCGGCCTTATATTTCTAATTAAGAGTGCACAATTGGTTAGCGGAGTTGTGCCCTGAGAGAACGGGTGCTAGTAGTCTCGGGTTCGATTCAGACCACTTTGGTCAGGATTTATCTTTGTCGCACTCGTTCGAATACTGGATTAGTCAGGTGCTAGTAGCCTTGAAAATCGGTAGGGCCTCTAGACCCAAAAATAACTTTATATTTCTGAGATCTAATTCCGATTTTGAGGGAATTATTTAAAAGAAGAAAATGAAGAAGGTAAAATAAAAAAAAACACATATTAAAATTTATTTTTTACAAGAAAAACCATGGGCACATTGAAATAAAAAAACCTCAATAACATAATAATCCAGTAACAATCATGTGTATATCTTACGGTCTCTTTCTTGTACAGATAAAAAAATCGGAAAAATGAAAGTGTAATATTAGATAACATTATCTATATCTTGTCTTATGGTTTGAACTATTAAATGTAAAATTATTAATCCAGATTATTTTTTATTAAATTTTAGAATCAATAATTCAGACTAAATTTTATTTAAATAATAAAATATTAATTATTTATTTTATTAATTTGATTAGACTATTAGTTCAAAATTGAGTGATTCAAAATTCATGAACTATTAAAGCTATTATTATTAAAATAAAAGTTGAAAAATATGTAATTTTTTTTTGGTCTAAGGGTAGAACCCCACCGATTTTCAAGGTTACTAGCACCTAACTAGTCCGTCCAGTGTTCGGACGAGTGCGGCGAAGGTAAATCCTGGCCAAAGCGGTCTTTTTGAGAATCAAACCCGAGACTATTAGCATTCGTCCTCTCAAGGCATAATTTCGCTAACCAACTTTGCCAACTCTTCTTGATTAATGTGTAAATTATTTTTTATTGGTAAGTATCAATTATATCTGACATAAATTTATTATTATTAGTTATCTTTTGGTCAGTAAATATTATTACTCTCGTCTTGTACATAAATAGAAAAAAAAGGTTACAGGTCTCTGTCCGCCCGTACCTTCCGAAACCCTAAACCTCCGACGAACGACGGCGACGGCGACCATCGCCACCACCACCACCACCACCACCACCACCACCACCACGATCTCATCCCTCCGACAACCTGATCGACCGCCGACGAAAGGCGTCAGCGGCTTCCAGGTAATCGATCCGCAATACTCTCATTACTACTGCGACTTTTATCATACAATTTCCGTGCACTAAAATTGATTGAGCTAGATAGAACGATCGGCGGCACAGTTTGAGGGGGCTCAGAACAGTACGACTCGTCGATTCCTCCGGAATCAATGGCAATCGAGGCGTTTGACGCCATCCGATGCTTGTGCATGACTGGAGTGTGAGTAATTGGAGTCGTAGGGTGAGAGGGAATTGTTATGGCGTTTGGGGGTGTTTTAATTGATTGTAATTGGAAGATTTGAGTTCCTAGCTGCAATCTACGTTACAAATGCCAAATCTCTTGGAATGAAAAGTAACAAACCATAATGGCATTTCAATGCCTATAACTGTGTCATGTAACACTGATGTTAACCTTTTATTGGCATTGATGAGTACCTGACAGTCTCTCTTAAGAAAAGTTCTCTTCTTGCATTGAACTTCTCTTTTGTTACTTGGATTGCTGGTTTTTTTTTTTTTTTTTGGTAATTGGCATGAAAATTTATACTGCCGTGTCATGACATGTGTCAGCATTACATGATCTTCAGTCTGCCGTTGACAGTGGGTGTGCCTAAGGTGTGAGTTCAGTATTTGAAATCTGAAGTTTTTAGAATAAAAATTACAGGTTTCTTTGGAATTTAAAGGGTTGTAATTATAATTAGTTGCAATTATGATGGATACCGGATGATTACATCTTTAGAGCTGGTATTGGGATTCATTTCCTGTCGTAAACAATGGTTTTTCTCAGTTCTTTTAGAATGTAAAGGATGATTGCCAAGAGTAATCATCCAATGGTTTTTTCAGAATGTAAAGGGTGATTACCAAGAGTAATCATCCAATGATTTTTCTCAGTTGTTAATTGTCTCAATTAATGTGAACTTACAGCTTGGTTCCACAGGTACACACTTTTGAGATTTTATTGTTGCCAATATATTCTTTCTCTGACGCGAAAATATTTATTATGTTACTTCGTATCAGTATCTAATGCATTGCCGGTATTATTTTCAGTAATCATCGGAACAAAATGCATGTGTAACAGGAACCATGATGGGGTACCTCCAATTCCACCGGGTTTTTCATCACTTACATCATTCACCCTGCAGAAGGTGAATGATGATAAAGTACCTTCTGAATGTTCTTTAGAGTCAGCATATTACATTACTGCAGATGATCCAGCTCATCTCCGACAAGTACCTTGGATAAGCTATGGACAAACACGTAACACCCAGACGGAAGAAACTAATTCTGACCTTTCTGGAAAGGTAAGTTGTATGCTATATTTTAAGATGCATGTCCAAATTGTTGTATAATCTAAAAAAAGTGATGCACCATACTGATCATGATACTGTTTATTTTTGTGCTTAATATGTCACTGTAACCTCTCTCTCTCTCTCTCTCCTTTAGTTTGTTGTTATATTTCACATTTACTAGTTTGTAGAGTGTTTTTTCTTTTCAGTGCCTACCAAAAGGTGTTACCCGAGGATGCAAAGAATGCGACAGATGTCAGAAGGTATAAAACATTATTATGCGTTTAATTGCTTATTTATTTTCCCCAGTTATGGTTGCATTTTCAGTAGGATTATTGTTCCTGATAGGTCATGGCGAGATGGCGTCCCCAAGATGCTCTGAGTCGTAGCCTTGATGAAGCCCCCGTGTTTCATCCAAGCGAAGAGGTTCATGTTATTAATACTGGATTTAGAAACTGCTCTGATAATTGTTCTTTTTACCTAGCTGTTCTTGGTCATGGACTTATCTCCAGGAATTTGAAGATACCCTAAAATATATTTCGAGTATACGCGCAGAAGCTGAACAATTTGGCCTTTGTCGAATTGTGCCACCTCCTTCCTGGTGTCCCCCGTCTATCCTCAAAGGGGAGGAAATATGGGAGTTTCCTACACATGTTCAAGAGGTGCACAAACTTCAGATCCATGATGCTGTGAAGAAGATCGGTCAAAATCGAAATAGCATCAGGAGGGAAAGGCAAAAACTTTTGAGTACTGACGAACAAAGCAATCTGAACAAGGAAGAGTACAAGCGCAGTGAGAGTTCACACAAGAGTGAATTGTTACCTGGTCCAGAGTTCACTTTGGATTCATTTCAGAAGTATGCAAATTATTTCAAAGATCAGTATTTTTGCATAAACACAGACTTGAGATCCACAAAGCAGGAACCTACAGTGGAGAATATTGAAGGTGAATATTGGCGGATTGTTGAGAAGCCAACTGAAGAAATTGAGGTATTTTAGCAAAAAATTGCATGAACATTGTAAGATATTTATGATTTAGCCTTTCATGACATATTGTACCATAGATCCTACAAATGCATCCTTAATTTAAGATTTTTCACAAAGAAAAGTTAGGAATTCTTTTTTTTTGAGAGAAAGAATGGCTATTGAAGTTGGGTAGTCATCCTTATTCAAACCGTGAAACCTTGAAATTTACCCAAAACAAATGAAAATATAGGAATTATGGTTGCTATATGATGAAGAATTTGAGGTATTTTAGCAAATTGCATCAATATTGTAAGATATTTACGATTTATCCTTTCAAGCCATATTCTACTACAAGTCCTGCAAATGCGTCCTTAAATTAGGATACTTCACTCCCCCCTAAGAAAATATGATATTTCACATAAAATATTGCGAAATATGGTTGTTATATGATGAATATATAATTTTCTTTGGTGTACCATCTTGATTTAGATGTCAAACTCTTACTGCTATAAACCTATACTTTCATATTACCACTTTCGTGATAAATACCATATATCAAATCACTCAAGGAACTGCGCCAGTTCTCTTTGAGTTTTTGACACTTGATTTTAAACTCATAAAATAGATGTTATGCTTGAATCATGTCTGTAATATCTTTATTTGTCATGAACTTTATTTTTGAAGGTACTATATGGTGCTGGTTTGGATACTGGCACCTTTGATAGCGGTTTTCCAAGAGCATCATCCTCCAAAAACTTTGAATACGGTGATAAGTATGTTAATTCAGGCTGGAACTTGAACAATGTCCCTCATCTTTCAGGCTCCATGGTTGCTGATGATAATGGAGCCATTCCTGGTGTTTTGGTTCCATTGCTATATATAGGGATGTGCTTTTCCTCCTTTTGCTGGGTGAGATGCTCATGTTGAATACACATTCATAGAAGAAAATTCCATGGATATTGAGTTTTGATATTTCATATCAACTACTACAAGTTTGATTAATAATCATGTTATCTACTTTTTTTTTGTCAAATAAATGCTACATTAATGATTACTTTTGTCCATAGCATGTTGAAGATCATCATCTATACTCATTGAATTACTTGCACTTGGGTGCTCCTGTGGTATGGTATGGAGTACCAGGGCGCTATTTGTCAAAATTTGAGGAAGCTATGAAGAAATGCCTACCAGATTTCTTTGATGATCAATTCAACTCTATTCATAATCTTGTGAGTGCTTATTATATTACCTCTATTTACTTTTAGCATTTGATCTCTTGATTCTTGGAAAGATGCTTATTACTTGATATAATGCAATCTGATTCTTGTTTTCTTTCTTTCACAGGTAAACCATTTGTCTCCTGCATTGTTAAGACAAGACGGCACACCTGTTTACAGATGTGTGCAACGTGCAGGGGAATTTGTCCTTACTTTTCCCCGAGTGTATCATTCTAGTCTCAATTGCGGATTCAATTGTGCAGAATCAGTAAATGTTGCTCCTGTTGATTGGTTGCCTCATGGGCAGAATGCTGTAGAGCTTTATCGTGAGCGTGGATGGAGGATATTAATATCCCATGACAAGATACTGTTAAGCGCTGCAAGCAAAGTTGTTAGGGCGTGGTGGTCAATTTTATTCTCAGGGAAGAACTTACCTGAGGACTTCCGATGGAAAAATATCGACCAATTTAATGATATCCTTCCAAAGGCACTGAAGGTGACTCTCTTTATGTCGTGAGTTTTATATGCGGCTTTATACCCTTCTATATAATGGTAACTGGCTTATTTGTTGATTAGGCACGCATTCAAATGGAACATGTTAGACGGGAACATCTTTGCCCTTCTCAGACAAGGAAAATGGATTCCAAGTTCAATACTGATGGTGAAAAGAGATGCATTATCTGCAGCTATGATTTGCATCTTTCTGCAATCAGTTGTCCATGTTCCCCAGACAAGTTTGCTTGTCTGATGCATGCAAAGCAGCTGTGCTCATGTGGTTGGACCACAAGGGTACTTCTATTTCGGCACGATCTCCATGAACTCAATATCCTATTGAGTGCTTTCGGAGGCAAGGGTAGTGCAGTTTACAGATGGTGCTTTTCTTTTCTTGGTATGAGTATGAGATCTCATGTCATGAAACGGAAGCCACAATGACCCAAACCTGTGGATATAAATTGGTTGATGCCATCCTTGTTTCGATTACATATCCTTCCGACTGCTACAATTTTATAAATACACTTCAATATACCTTAAGAATGGTGGTTTAAAGTGGTAAAAACAGAACGTGGAGGTTGAAATGTCAATGAACTAAGGTTGTCTTCCCTCCCATGCCCATAGTGCATGATAAGTTGCAGCAAGTTGATGATTCTATCTTGTTGCATATGAAAGGTGAAATTTTTGGAATCAGAGAGATTGACAAAAAACTTATGCTGCATTCCGCGCGACTTGCATTATTATAAGAAAAGTGTTTTCGGAGAGGTTGGTATAACAAAGCCAGCAGCTGGGTCTTAATAGCATGTAGGTTCCTATTTTCATGATGCTTATATTTACATTTTGTTATAACAATTATCGTTCTGATTTCTATGCTTCCTGTCCTTGGCAGAGATCTAGTTGCTTGTGGCTCCTTGAGTTGCTTGTTTGATTCTTCCAAGGATTAATCCGAGAGCACTGAGGTTTTGAGAAAATGTCTGCCAAGAAAACGAAGTGATTCCTTGCTTGGATTTGGTTCTGGCTCTGGTTCTTGAATGACATTAATACAACTTTTTTGTGGCATGATTCTTTGTTTGGAAAGGAATGGTAACTGACGGAAGGAAAAAAAAAACTATGAAAAAAAGTTAGAGCTTGTTTGAATGAGAGAATTTTTTTTGGACGACTATACCCTTCCTATGTATTTTTAATTTTATTTTAATTAGAGTTTTTCTTTCTTTCTTTACAACTCTATTTCGGAGTTGAAAGTAAATTGAAATAATGGAAGAGAACGCATGGAACTTTCTTTTGGTTCAACCGAATAATCTCTAAACAAAACGTGGTAGAAAGTTGTGTTGACGTGTTGCGAGTATTTGAGCATCCGATGCAATACTAAAAGTGCCACTTGTTTTAGGACCCTTTCGTATGCAATGAATAATGATGAGAAGATATATTATTGTATCCAAATATAGCATTCGCTCGTATCCTAATAATAAATCTTTACCATTTTAATCTCTACCGTCGGTATAAGTCAAGTTGTGATTTACACCTCTATTAAACCTTAATAATTATTATCTTAGTATCATTTTTAAGATCAAATGATATGACCATTTTACTCATATTATATAATATTTTATTAGGGGTATAGTAGTTCAATCTCTCTCATATTTTTGTACAAATGTTAGATCTATAAGTTACAATAGTTGACTCTATATAGTTGTTTTTAATTATAATACGATCGACCTCTTTTAAGACTATGTTTAACATCAATAGCGGATACAGTTTCAAAGGGAATAGAAGTTTATTTAGCGGATAATGATTAACTATTAGCGGTTAATATTTAGCAGTTCGTTAAGGTAATAATAAATAAGTGTTTGATAAATCTGGCGGTGAAATTAATTGATAATTATAAAATGACGTAAATAGACTTAATAAATTAATATGATAAATTATTTAATTTATAATATTACGTACTTTCTAAAAACTTTTTATGTGATTTATGATAATTAATTTAGAATAATCTTTTTAACTAAATGTACATGCATAAATAAAAAATTTAGATTAAAAAATTATATGTACTAATATCAATTAACAAGTTTATATATATGCATCGCTAAAACACTAATAAAAGTTCTAATAAAAAAGAAGAGTAAATTGGGTATAAAAATTCAACATATATTTTTCATCCGCTAAACGTTAATGAAAATAACCTACCACTCAACCGCTAACTGCTAACATATAAAATAATTTACTAAACACTTTATTATAAAAGTAATAGCGGCTTGATAAAGTCAAACCTCTAAATTTTAATCTAAATTCTATTTTTTTTCAAACATAGCCTAAAAGTGAGCTACATTATAATTTACGTATAAATATTTTATTTAAATTTTATAATCACAAAAAGTTGATGCTAAAATTAAAAGATAAAATTTTGACGGCCCAAAAAGGAGAGAGAGAAGGAGAGAGCAAATATATATATATATATATATATATATATATATATAATTCTTTCAAGTGATTTATCTCNACATGCATTTGGGGGCCTACTAATTTATTAAGTATTTTTTTATGGAAAAAATTAAAGAAATTGAGAAAAAATTACATAAATATATTAAATGATAATAATATATAAAATTATGTTATAAACTATTATTATTTATTTTTATATTATCTAAAATTGTGCGAAGCATAAAGATGTTCCTATATAATTAACACTAGTTTGAAGCCATGTTGTAAAACCCGGCCCTGCCGGATCGGGGTCTAAAACGGGTCATGGATCACTCAAAATTCGGGATGTCGATTGGACCGCTTTGATCCGATCAAACCCGGTCAAAATCCGGGTTGAACCGCTCAACTCGACGAGTTTGACCAATCCGACCAAAAAAAATATTTTTTTAAATAATAATAATAATAATAATAGAAGCTTAATTTATTTTTTCTAGAGCTAAATAATATATTTTATGATATAAATAAATTTTGAAGTAATTATGTTAAATAAAAAAAATTAATGAATCAATCTAACATATTAGTATTTATAATTATCTTATATTTATCTTTGGTCATTAAGCACCGTGAATTATAACTAAAAAATATCATGTTATTATAACTAATAATATGTGTTCATGTATTTTGATTTTACACCTAATTTTTATTATAGTGATGATCGGATATGATCGTTTCTCTTATAATTTTTTATTTTATATTAATTATTATTATCCGGTTTGACTATCCGGTTCGACTTGACCCGTCAAACTATCCGGGTCGATATCCAAGTCGGGTTTTAAAACGTTGGTTTGAAGTGAGAAGAACGGAATTAAACTGCACAGTAATGGTGAATTGATAGGAACATATACGTGTGTGAATAAATAGCCGGCGGCCAGAACAGAGGAGGAGGAGGAGGAGGAGGATGAGCTTTTCCACCGTGCCGACGCTCACACGGAAGATTGAAGTGGACACGATGATCCGCGACACCCTCGAGAAGGTCCTCGTCCTCCGCTTCGGCAGCATCTCCGACGCCGTCTGCCTCCACATCGACGACATCGTAAACGCCGGCAGCCCCCTTCGATCATAAGGTTTTGTTTCTGCTGTGTTTTTTTTCTCTATCTCGATTGATTGCCCCCCTTCTTCCCCTTTTTGCAGCTATCCAAATCATGCAGGGAGGTCTCCAAGTTCGCCGCTATCGCGTTTGTGGACTTCGACTCCGAGGAGATCGGAGTCTACCTGCGATACTTCGACATCACTCTCATACCTTCCACGGTCTTCTTCTTCAATGCCGAGCACATGAAAATGGATTCCGGGTGATTAAATCTTCTTCCTTGATGCATATTGAATTCGTTTGCGTGTTTATTTCTTTTGCGCATTGCACAACCAATTTAGGGTTTCTTTCTCTTGTTAACCAATAAATCAAACACTTTAATAGATTGAGAATTTTGATTTCTTGATAACATTAACCAATGAATCTAATTGAAATTTGAATATTGCTCAAATAATTTGGAAAACTTTTTTGTTCCACTTTGGTACATTCCCGCCTAATATTAATAATTAATAACAATTCAAACACTATTCCTCTATTCAGAAAAGTTTACTTAGTGCAAGATTGATTTTTTACTTCTTTATCAGCATAGAACTAGTATTAAGTGACAATTGTTTCGGTTAATATTCTTCTTCATTGTATGTCACAAGATACTGAACCTTTGCTTTTGCAATTGGTTGTCTTACCTCAAAGAACTTTTTTGGAATCATGGAACTAAATTCTTTGTTGTTTCATTTCAGTAATGCTGACAACACTAAGTGGGTTGGATCCTTTCAGACAAAACAAGATTTTATTGATGTTGTAGAGGTCAGTGTTTCCTGTGGAACAATAAAGCTTTTGTTTATGGTATAGTTCATATGATATTATTATATTTGTTGATTCCAAGTAGATCTTTTTTGAGAGAGATGTTAAAGTCTTTTTTTTTTTAAAGGGAGATGTTGATATCAATTGGATGACATGTTAAGTTAGATAACCTATGAAGTTAAGTTGAATGTGGTTAGACAAGTAGTAAACGGTTTATTTTCATATATGCTTTTTGAATAATACAAATGTATAGGTATGGTTTTATATTCTCAAAGAAAAATAGTTGTTATACTCCACACCCAATTTCTTTCCTTTACGACACTAATCTTTTCACGTCCAAAGAGGTTGATGATAATTTTTTTCCAAATGTTGAGAGCACACATTTTTTGGTTATAGTTTCGTTAAAAATTCTTCATGTTTTCTTACCTTCAGACTATATATAGAGGGGCGATGAAGGGCAAGTTGATTGTCAACTGCCCACTTCCACCAGAAAGAGTGCCCAAATTTTCCCTTCTTTTCAAAGATGTATGATTATCGACCAAAGATGTGGTATATTGTTGCCAAAGTCTTGTTGGTGAACCCAAACTGGTTGCGAAGTATGTATATGTCAACTATCTTTCTCAATGCTTGTTCGTCATAAACTTGTCTGGTATGAGATTAAATTCTATGTGTACTCCCACTCTCCATCTCATTTCAACCTTAGTCTCCCTAGCTTCTTGCAAACTTTTGTATTTTGACATTTGGTTTAGTTTTCTCATAATTCCTGTGCTGATCATTTGATGTCGATTTGGCATTCAAGAACTGTGACATAGTTCGTTTGGCTTTACAAACACAGTGAAGTTGCGAATATCTTTGCCATCCTCATAGAAGGAAAATGGATGTCTGACTCCAATGATATTAGTGAAAAGAAATTCCAGTGCATTATCAGCAAGTATGATTTGCATCTCTGACCCTGTTCCCTGGACAAGTTTGCGTGTCTGATGCATGCAAAGCAGCTGTCCTCGTGTTGTTGGGTTATCTTTATTTCGTCATGATTTCAGTGAACAGAATGTACCAGTGGATGCAAAGTGTACTGCAGTTCACAGATGGTGTTTTTCTTGCATATGTTGGCCTGAGCTTGAGGATTTTCTGGTTGCGAAATACAAAGTGATCTGAACGATATTTGTACAACTTTGTTACATAAATTTTCTTTTCTAAAAAAACTTGCAGAAAGCTGTGTTTTTGTGGTCATCAAGGGGTATTAATTCCGTTACTTGAAGTCAGTTTTCCATCCTGGAGGTGACATTGTTCGCTTGGATTTGTGAACGCAGTGGGTGCGGATTTAAATAATAATATTGACATGCAAAATTCAGTATCATTTTCGTTTATTAAGATCCAGCTTAATGCGATTGATTGTAAATAAATGAATTATGGTGCTGTATATTATATACCATAAAATTGAATGGAATAAGGGATGAGAATGGGCATGCAGTCGTGCACCATGTCGCCATAAATGTATTGATATGATCTAAACAAGATTTGTGAAGGCGATGAAATAATTAGCCTGCAATTGTTACTACCAAGGGGATGTATAATTTCTTTTCAGATCAGGGATATCATGTATATGTTATTCCTTCCTAATAGTAACTCCTACTCGTAATATTTTCGGAATTCGAACTTTGATTTCTTCGCCAAAGTTAAGAGTTGCTTAACCATCCACACCGTAGAATACATGAAAAATACATGAAGGTCACTTAAAAGATATTGAGCTAACTACCGAAGAATACATGAAGGAATCTTTCACATAACAAGATATCCTACCATGCTTTTGCATTCTTGTTTGCACACATTGCTGATTAGTAGAACTGCAATAAAATAACAGCAAGAGGGCCTTTCATTATAAGGGTTTTAGTTATTAGGAGAAAATAAAGCACAATTGTTGATCACATTTTGCATCCAACCTCTTTTATTTCATAGCCTTCAATAAATGCTAAAGTATCAATACCATACCTCAAAATATTGTACCTATGAAGCAAAGAAATGGAACAAGGTGAGCAAGTAAATAATCGGATTTGCACTGCAAATAGTACAAATATTTACACGACCGAAAAAGAAGGTGAACAAAGATAAGGAAAAAAATACAAAAATAAACCCATTACTCTATTTGAAACATACATTTCCTTTACAGCAATTCATCCTCCTCCATGGTCGCATCACAACGCATATGCTCATAACCATGGATGTTCCAGTAGGCCAAAATCAATCCGCAACAAAACGCACAATCAGAGCATGTCACGTGCCTTGAGTTCATATACATGTGAGTAATAACATATGAGCCATGGTAGCGAATGTAGAAGTCATGACCTGGTCTTCCGGACGGTCCCCTCACGCTGGCTGCGGAAGTGACTGAGGATTTGTTGTGCCTACGAGACATATTAGCGTCAATCACAAATTTGTCAAAATGATTCAAACATATTTGATAAAGTAAATTATATGAAGATGATAAATTGTGTCAAATGAAAAAATCAAATGCACTTGCTATAAGATTGCACATTAACTTCATGTTGTTGCTGGAAATGATATATCACCAAAGCTAGTTTTGGGTTCATGTGTAAACAACTTCATCTCCTATTCCATACCTTTTCTTTCGCTCGGGGAGTCCCAAATTGTGACAGCGCAATCAGAGGAGGCACAGCACCTTCTTGCAAGACTAGACTGCAAAATTTCTGGCTATTTAGACAAAGTTGTGCCAACGTTGATGCTGCATTCTCTTTTCCCCTCTGAGAACCTGTCTCAACAATGTCGACAAGCAAAGGAACACCACCTTCTTGGACAATGGCCAAACGACCTTCTGGGATCGTTGATAAATTTGCCAAAACAGCCAACGATTTGTCAACCATGGCTGTGCTTGTTTGCATCAGTTCGATGAGATACTTTGTAGCACCAGCTTGAACTATCCTCGCCTTATTCTCATGGAAGATTGATAGATTAAATAATGCAGTAGCTGCGTCTTTCTTCCCTCTCAGGCTACCGGAGCCCAAGAGGTTGACTAATGCCTTAACAGCACCAGAACGTCCAATCTTAACTTTGAATTCTTCCAAGACCGAGAGACTGAACAAGGCTGCTGCTGAATTCTCTTTTGCCTCTGTACTGCCACATTCCAAGACATGAATAAGCGGCTCAATAGCTCCTGCTTCTGCTATTAGAGCTTTGTTATTATCATTTATCGATAAGTTCAACAGAGCAGTCACAGCATTTTCCTGAACCTTCCTTACCTTTGAATATAACAACGTAACCAGTGAGGGGATAGCCCCACATTTGGCAATAAGAACCCGGTTATCCATATTATGCTTAGAAAGAAGCCTAATATCTGATGCAGCTGCAGCTTGCACTTCAGTATTTTGACCATTAAGATCAATGACAAGTTTTTGGACATGGGAAGAAGTAGTAAGCTCGTCAAAATTTGAGCTGGAGACTGAAGATTGACTTAAAACACTATCATAGTGCACATTTCTAGAGCCAGAAAGCTGGTTTGGTGAAAACCATGGTGAAGAACTGATACCTTTATCTACTGGAGAAGACAAGGAGTGTGCAATTTCTCCCAGCAAACTTACTTTCTCATCAAATTTACTTGCCATGTCAAGGCTAGAGATTACACTTGATACAGATTCACTGCGGCTATGACAACACTTTTTATCAGGTGAAATGTTGTCTTGGGAGATTGGAACCTCCAGCTTCGTTGGTTGATGACTAACAAAACAAGACCGATCTTGATCAGCTACTTCAATTGTGCACTGTTCAATTTCATCACGTTGTTCAAATGAGGATTTGGAGTTGGGAAATCTATGAAGTGGAACTCCGTAATCATTTCCATGATTGAAGTCTTCGAAAGATAAGTTAGGGCAAAAAGAATTCACGAGATGATCAGGCTGAGAAGAATCGGCTAACTTTATTTTGTTGACCTCGCACCATGTTTCAATAAGCGCCTTGACTGTATAATTTGAAATAAGATTTATGTGGGCAAGTGTTTGGCGGGTTTTTGGACAAATTCTAAGGCCATTATCTAGCCACTTCTGTATGAATGACCTTTCATATGTTTGTCCTGAGGCAACAATAACAGGATCCAACATTAGCTGCAACGACAAAGGACAACGAAAATGTGGGGGAACTTGATGCCCATTCACCAACTCGAACTGTTCAAGTTTTGCCATGCAATTGCGAATGTGGGTGACTAGCAAAATCGCCTGATTTACACGCTCAGCTTCTTCTGCCTTTTCTTTGTGTTCGGCCTTCAGTTTCTCCTTCTCCAAATATATGCTTTCTAATAAAAGTTCCTGGCTTGATGCCAAACCAAGATTATCCATGATCCTTATAACATCTTCAAGGCTAGGTACAACATTCTCCCTAAGGTCTTTCAGCGCATGTGCAATGAGCTCTGAGGTTTCATCCTGCTGAACACATTGCAGCTGTTGCAAACAATGCTGGAAGGCCATTTCCTTGTGTTAGATTGATACAAGATTTGGTTACTTAAAAGTAAAATATATTATTATATTTAGTACTAATTATCTTCTCAATATATATATGTATGTATTACTTATTCATTAGAAAATTTCATGTCAAGATCTTAAGCTACCTTAACTTTAGCTGGCTGTGAAGTAGAGGAAGATGTCTGCAGCAATTTAATTAAGATATGGCAATTCTCTACTGCTGCATTTTGGACCTTCAATAAAATTGGTTCACTTTGTATAACCTGCAGGTAAACATAAATCAGTGAGCAACACAAAATAACACATAAAATTTTCTTTTTGAGAATAATAGCAAAAATAAATGAATAATGCTGAAACGTTCTACTACCCATAGGATCTAGTAAAATGTTTTATTGCCACACAAGGAATCTTTCATCATTGCTGCATCAAACAGTTGAAAATAAACTTCTTCAGAAAAATGTTTAGAATCAACTTTAACATCGACATTATCTCATACCATAAATTTGCCAGTAAAAACAACAGAAAATCATCTTAGTCTTTAAAGCTTTAATACCACAGGTTACAAAAAGTGTAATATCTGCTCTAATTAAAAGAAAACAGAAAAAGAAAAATAGAAAATAGAAAAGAAAAGTGGTGGGACAGCAGCCACATGTCAACACCCTATTGCACCCCCAAACCCACTCATTCTCTCTCCCAACCTCACTATATAAGCCCCAAACCAGATTTACATTGTTTTTTCACCCATTTGGAGATTGCAACCTTGGAGAATCAGCCCCATGCCTAAATCCGAAAATTGATGCTGGATTCAATTGATTGCAGCTGCAATTCAGCAAGGAAAAGGGAGATTGGAGCCAAGGCAAGGTGAAACTTCTTGTGGAGCTTGAAGGAAGAAGAGGAGAAGAGAACTAGGGAAAGATAAGTAAGAAAATTGAACATCTAAATCCCCACATTGGCCTTGTGCCAATGTGGTTTATTGATTGTCATCCATGATGGAAACATGGATTTTTAGTGTTAACATGACATAATTTCTGTTAAGAACAGATTGTGAAGTAAGTATGCTTTGTTCAAGTTCATATTTATGACTTATCATGAATTAGGGTTCATATGATAGAAATTGTATGCTTTGAGCTAATTGTTACTGTTCTAGACCCTATTGATTGAGCATGCATTGTAATGTATCGCAAATTGATTGATGAATTGATCGAAATCGAAAACTTAGAGAAAAACCCTAGGTTCACATTTTATTTTTCTGCACTTGACGCAAGTCGGTCGACCGACCTCAGGGGAGGGTAATTGTTAAAGGCCCATTAAAATTGATTGAATTGTACACATGGTTGTCCATTTGATGGTTGACGGTTAAATGGTTCAAGGAACCATATCGATATTGATATTGATGGATCATGGATCAATATTGTTATTGTAATGAGCAAGGCTTATATTGATGGGGACGGCTTCATATGAGGACGACTATATGGGGACGGATTGAGGAAGTCACAAAGGGGGCTTCCGGTCATCAAATGGCAACAAACAAGATAAGTCTAGCATGGACACTATTGTTATTGATATTGAACATTAGGAAGCCTAATGTATTGAGTGTTCATGTTAGCATATTGTTATTGATATGAAATGGTTCTAAGATATAACGACTTAATCATTATTGTTTATTGTTACATTGAGATCATGTTATTTCATTGATCATTATTGCTATTGTTATCCCTATTGTTTTACATACTAGGCGAAAGCTCACGGGTTCTGCCCCTGCATAGGATCCTGCAGGCCGACAGACATAGAGATGGTGGCGCTGCTCCGACGAAAGGTCGCACATGGCAAGTGGTTAAATAGCGAGTCAAGTGTCTTGTACGGCCAATTAGTAGACCTTTTGCTTATTTTTAGCATATCGAGTCTGTTGTATGAGCTATGAGCTCAAGACTATGTATATGCCATGGGCTTTGATGTTATAAGTCAACATTTTGTGTTCTTATGACTATGGTATCGTACTGACTAATCGTTTCCACTGTGTTATATTGTTGATTTTATCGTTTTCCGCTGCGATTGTTTATCGTTTTCTCGTACCGCTCGGGAGCCTCCTCAACGCGTGTCGGATATCGATTCGACCACGTGTGCGGCGCGCTTGCGGGGCGTTACAAAAAATCACCCTAACACACAATAATGACAACATTCACACATTAGCATGGCATGCTTTCTTGATAACAAACCTGTCAAGTTTGAGTCTCCATAAACTCAAAATGTAAATTTGCGTAGTAAGTTTATGAATTGTATGTAGTAAGATATTATAGTTATAAAAGTTAATGACAAAACCTCAATCAGATTCAATCAAGAAACTGCATTGCAAGATCAGGATTAGCAGCATTATCTCCATTATCATGATTTTCCAATCGACTATAAAGGCTATCATCAGTTTTCAAGGGGATCAAGCTTATAAGTTCTCAACTTTAGATACATTAATTTTTTTAGCAATTTGTTCATCTTCATTTAGTGTTTCTTTTTTTTTCTTACAGTAATCAGTTCATCTTCACTTAATGTTTATTTCTTCTTTCATTCTTTCCAAGAATTCCCTTCTAAAGCCTAATTGCTAGCCAAGGTCCCCATTTTGCCTGACTCAACAAGTTTACAGATTTATGTTTGAGTTACTGAATCAGTTCTTACATTCAAATTACCTATGCAACACTATGAATCCTAAACTCTTATGACTTATGAGTTTACGAGTTTTTTACTTGAAAGAGTAAGTTTATAAGTTTAACAATCATGATCGATGTGCTATTCATTATTTTTCTTTTTCGAACGGAAAAAGGATGGTTTGCATGATCTAGAACTCATACATAAATCTATTTAAGAAAATGCACAAGTGTGGGTAAACGCAAAATACAGAGGTGGTAACAAAAAAGTTGTAGATTCTCGATGCAGCACCCCTCCCCAACAGCAATGTGCTATTCCTTATTGTCAATCAGTGAGGTGAGATATTTAGATCTTAAGTTTGAAGATATTACTGGAAGGAGAAAAATATCCATGCATATATTAATAAATGACAGTGCAACCACGGACAGAACCAGAATAGAAATTGGGGGTGGGGGGAATGTCAACAGTCATTTTAAAGAACTGAAATGCCACTGTAAATAATAAATAACAAGATAAGAGAGTAAATTAGAAATATAATTAGTTGACTGTCATTTTTTTTTCAAAGCAATAGTTTTACCCATTTTTTATTGTTTTGACGTGTTATATAATAACTTTTTCTTATCAAAATCCATATAAATTATTTAAAAACTCTAGTAAATATAACAATATTATGCTTTGTATTATATAGGTCTCCTTTGAGAGCATTATGAGTCACATGATACTTTTTGGAAGTAGCATTCAACAAATTGAACATTATAACCATTTGTGCGGGCCCTAAACTAGACTTCGTATTGGGTTAAAGGGTAATTAAAATTCTAAAACATATATGAAAGGTTAACACCAGAAGTTTTTTTTCAACAATCAATGTGGGTCCGTCACTGAGTGAACAGTTTGGCACCAAAACAAATTAAGTTTAAGGAAAAAAAATCTGGATTTTGATACATGATGATAGCAATGCAATGAACAAAAACAGAAATAACATCACAGAGTCAGCATCACAGAGGAGAACCAATAAGATGAGCATCATCTGACCACACACAACAGCTAGGCACAAAGGAGACAGTATCAAGAACAACATATAGATAAGGATGATATGATCATCAATACTGTCAAGCTAAAAGGTTGACTGACAAACAGGTATGAAGCTGATTTGATCAATCCACACCATTATGAAAATTAGTTGATAGTATCACAACCAAAGTGTAGGCACAAGAATGATGATTACATCATATACAAGGATGAGGCAATCATCTACACTGTCACTTGAAAGCGACGAGAATATGTCATCATCCAAGCTGCAAGGTAAAGATTAATCTATAACTCAGACCAGAATGGTATATCCCCAGTAAGGGTGTTGAGAAATACGGGGCTCAAAGAGAAAAAGAAAAGATGGAACGGGTGGTGTCTGGTAGTAAGAAGCAATAATGCATTCTTTCTCATGACACGTTATGAAAGAGCTGGCCAAAACATTGAATGAGCAAAGTCCAAGAAATTAGCATTTGTCAGTGAGTGACAACAAGAGACTGAGTTGGCTGCATAAAAGTAGCAGATTACGAGTGATAGAGAAGAGAATGATGTCAATGATATGACGATGATGATGGCAATAAGATGATAATGGAAAATCTGCTAATAAGATGATACAGAGGATGATCAATCATGATAAAGGAGGATGATCAGTGATGAAATTGTAGTGATGGTGAGGCTATTGGGAGACAAAGATGGATGTGGTCATAGATAGCATCAGCATTTTTTTTTTTCAAAAGGAGAAAAAATGACCACTGAGAATGAGTAGTCATCTATCAGGTAAACTAAAATCTATGAAACGTACAATGAGTAAGCTAAACAAAACAAAAAACAAGGGGGATTGAATGAATATTCTCTATATAACAAAAAGATTCTATCCAATCCTCCACTAAACAAAAGAGTAGTATGACGTACAATATTCTCTAAATAACACCTCTCTTCCCCAAATATGGTGTGGTTACATTGTAACCATATGACCCACGTGATGACCAGTGATGTCATCAATGGGCGCCTTTTTTCCTGGCTGCCATGAGCGTCAAGTCCTCTGACCGAAATCCAAAAAGACTACACACCTGAAGGATCCACATCTGGGCATTGTACTCTAGGCCATATCGTAGTGGCTATGGGGCACTCAAAAAAAAGAAAGAAACAAATGTGTGATGTCTTATTCTGCCAATCCACAAAGTGCACATATGGTGTCTATGCTCGAAGCCCACCTAGCTCTGTAACTCTGATGAGGATCCTATCACGTTTGTTTCGAGGATAACATCAGCATTTGAGTGTGCTTCTATTGACTTTGTGTTATGTGTGAGAGATATAAAGATGACTTAGACCATATAAGAGTCCCTATTTTATACCATATAGATTAAAGAGCAATTTATTTCAGTATAATCAATAGTAATAAATTTAACAAATATAACAAAACTATTTTCTAAAACAATTATTAGAAGATTGAATTAAAAATGAGTTAAATAAGGCATCCAAACACTAAGTGGTACATACATTCAATGGTAATGGACTTTAAGAACAAATGAATAGAATGATTGCAACTTCATCATTGATATAGTCCTTTTCTTAATAATCTTCCACATGTAAGTTTTGACAAACTCCATAAAACAGGCATCCACATATTTCAAGTAAAAATTTTAATTAGTCCAAGGAAAAGAATCCAATAGTACGTTCTGGTGCAGAGGATTTTACTTGTCATTTTATTTTAATTAATGGGTCATCAATAAAGTTCAGTAGATTTAATTAGTATAGGCTTGTAATGTTCTCAACTTCTCAGAAATTAGATTCCAAATTTGAATTGCCACGAGTATTTTCCCAACTCAAGTAGATAATTCCTGAGTTTTTAGTGATATGTTAATAATGACGTAGGGGGTTAGATACTAAATAATGATTTAGCGAGCTCTTAAGTATCTTTTAAAAAACCAGGGCATTAGAGATGAGATAATTGTGGCACATCTTCAGTACAATCTACATATATCATTAATTTACTAGGAAAGTTGTTTGGACCATGATTTGTTGAAGAAGTTATTGTAATTGAATTTTATGGTTGACAACCCATGATAAAGATAGTCCTATTAATATATTGTTCAAATAGAAAAACAACCAATCATGAAAAGAAGAGGAGATAAATCTGGTCTTTTTGAAAAGGGAATTCTGGTTTAATTATTTGTTTACTACCTTCTAGTAACCAAGAATGAGTATTGAATTTGAATTCAACAAGAGAGGAGAACGACGATCATATCAAGAAATAGCACTTTCATGATGAATAATGAGCATCACGAAATCAAATTGTACCCACAAAAAAGGCAGCATGGTGACCGCAGAATATTTCATATTACCACCAATAATATCAACATTATTACCACCAAAATACTAAAACTGAAACTACAGTACTGTGTGTGTATTAGTAAGAGAGTAACTAGTGATTTCAACTCACAGTGTGTATCTTGCTCACTCTCTGAGGCAGTTTCTCCACAAGTTCTCTGGCCTCATTGACTGCTTCATCCAACTCTTCGACTGATATTATAAAACTTTGATCCAATGGCAATTCGGAGTCAAAAGCCTCATCTAGTATAGGCTTCAAAAGCTTCAATATGCCAACTATGTTTTTGAAGTCTTTAAGAGCTATAGTTTTTGCTGTTTGGCAAGCTACTAGATGAATGAAACGGAAAATGCTATTACTCAGGCAGCCAATAACGTTTCTGTCCATGACTCCTGCATTTTGTGAGAAAGATATGTCGTGAATACTGTGAGGCGCCAAATAGAACAACAGAAGATTAGAAATTCTTTAAAGTAAATAATAGTCTTCCGGAGCTCATTGTTTACATATAACGTCCTTTCAATATCTGAAACATGTTTGCAACATAAAGATCTTTAAAATTATCAGTTTATAACTACACATGAAGGTGTACATATAAAAAACTTCATAGGCATATGGCTTGTTCTTTATCTCTGGAAGCATGCATAAGATATGTGCCACCACTTTTCCCGATTTGCTAGCTATTCTTTCTTTTTTTCTTTTCTTAAGCTCTTTTAAGCACAACACTATCCAATAAAATTATTAACATGCCTTAATTCATAACATAGTTCTTAATTATTATGACAAGCTTACATGAGAAGAAAGCAACCATGCACAAAAAAATTATTGTATAGCTTTCCCGCATCACAAACTACTTAATTATGTCAAATCTTTCTTCTGTCATGAATAAGAACACAAAAATAATCAGTGCCTTCTTTTATTGTCTTGAAGAACAAAATGTAGATTTACAATACCCAAAATTGCAAAAGTGGCATTGGATGGCTTTGTGCCAGACCAAAGTTGTCGACGGCCCACACGTGAGGGGGAGTGTTAAGAATATAAATATAAAGATGTTGCTCTTCCTATTGGCTTAAGCTTTTAGGATTGTTGGTAGCACATCTAATTTAACATGGTATCAGAGCCAGAGGTCCTAGTTCGAACCTCATCGTTGCTCGTATTAAAAATTAATTTCCTCCCTTAGTTGTCCACGTGTTGGGCTTTGGGCTAGACCAAAATTGTCAGCGGCCCACACGTGAGGGGGAGTGTTAAGAATATAAATATAAAGATGTTGCTCTTCCTATTGGCTTAAGCTTTTAGGATTGTTGGTAGCACATCTAATTTAACAGATGCCAAAATAGCATAGAAGTTCCAGTTTCAATTTGATAACCGATATATTAATATTGCTGCCTACCTCAAAAGAAAATAATAATGTTGCTCCCATAAAAATTCTATCAACATGTGATCTGCTCTAAGATACTCTAAGAATACCTTAGGATATTTTTGCGATCTGCTCTAAGAAGACTTTCAGATCTAAGATCATGAAACATGAAGTAACTCAAAGTGCTTTACACAGGATTTCAACCTATTGCTTGTATTCTTCACACTCATTTTATGGAGTGGGTGGGAAGATGAATCCTTCTTGGAACAACACTTCATTTAAAGAAATTTCCAATTATGTATTAAGTCTAATAGAGTTGTGTATGGAACATATAAGAAATCTTGAAGGGTCAGAACAGCAAGACTATTCCACTCCAGAAAAAAAAAATTATTGCTTTTTATCGCTGTAGCATCTCAAAGAAAGGGCTCTACACAATATAAGCAGATTTTCACTTATGCAGACTCTCACTTTCTAAGGAGTTTTTTTTTCCTCCAAAATAAACTTTTGGATGCTATAAGTAGTAGACAACAATAAAGTTTTAAGTCCTGGTTCCTAGTAATTACGCCCTTCTGAAAAAAATTGGACTCCAAAAGCTGATGTAGCATGATACCAAAATATTCCTAATTAATCAAACGTAAAAATCAATGCAAAACTTGTAATCCGAAGAAAATAGCAAAAAAGGACTCGCCTTTAACGAAAAACAAAGATAATTTTACGCCTCTTTCCATTTTTTTTCCAGCATACGATCCATTTGAATCGCCAACATTATTAGCAAGTGCTCCAACAAACACAACCTCAAAATCCTTATGACAACCCAGAAGCATCCAAGAAATCAAAAGTTCCTCTTTTTTTTTCTCTTTGTTTTTTTTTTCTAGAGCAATAAGTCTGCAGTTAAGGGTAATGGTAGAGTGATCCAGATGGCGTGAATTCCCCCAAGAGATTTGATGCAAATTTAACTACATTATTAACCATTTCAAATGCCCAAACGAATGACATATTTGCCAAAACAAATTGGACGAACAGGAGGAAGAAAGAGAAACAAAAAAGCATACCTTGCTTTTTTCTTGCCTTGAAACGGCAGCAAACGAATGCAGAGCTGCAGGGACCAAACTTTTTTTTTCTTACACGGCTGCTGCTGCTGGGATCCCCTGCGCCAGCAGCCCTGCCATGGTTCCCTCTTCCTCCCTCCCCCCGTAAACCCCTTCTGAAAACCCTAACAAGTTGCCCTTAGAGCTGCTGCAACCAGAGAGAGAGAGAGAGAGAGAGAGAGAGAGAGAGACCCCACAGGTGGTGCTGGTGTGGATTTGTTGCTTTGCTTTGTAGTTTGAGATCAGGAGGAGATGGAGATGGAGATGGATTTGGGTTTGGGATGTGAAGTGTTTTGTTACTCTGCAGTGAGTTCTTACATGTACTGCTCTGCACTGTAAATAAATTAGTGATGGAGTTTGGATTATTTTTCCAGTAAAAAAAAATAGTCTTCACTTGAATTGCGGAATTAGTTTACGTCTTTCTGAACGCTTAATTATGATGAATGAAATTCTCAACAAAAAATTTTACATTCACAAAATTTGAATCCGAGACCTTCTTAAACGATGAGAAGTTTCTTATAACTTCATTCTAACTCTTGTTGATCAAATTTATCCTTTTAGAATATGTAATTTGATTTCCAAACGTTAAATTAATCAGATACTAATAATCTTAAAATCAGAAAAAAAATTAAGACACAATAAATTTATAGTCATCTTTCATGATTATATCAATAATTAATTTTTACTATGCTAAATTTCTTTTTCTAAAAAATGATTCGATTTTGTGATATACTTTTGAAATTTGATTTTATGGACTCAAACGAGATATATCAATTGAATCACATTTTATATTACACTTTTTATATTTAAATTATGTAACAAAAATAGGTGTATGAGGATTATTTTGATACAGTAAATGAACATCACCAGCCCTGGACGGATTAAAAAGTAAAAAAGAAAAGAGAGAGAGGAAAACATAATGAAGAAAAAAGGACTAGGAATCTGAAAGGACTGATCAATGGTTTCTTTTTTTACTGAGCTGAGAACTCCAAGTGGTGTAATTTAATTGGGTTTTGATTAGTTTAATTCAAAACAACAATTATTAAAATATGATTCCATCTCGATAATAACATTAATTGTTTTCTTTACAGAATAAAAAAAAAGAACAGAATCAACTATGCAACTTATTCTTATGCTTAAGGTTTTGTTTATTTTGATTAAATAAATTCTTAAAAAATCTTTTTTTCAGGTAAGTAAAAGAAATTTAGAAGGAAAAAAAATCATAGATGAAAATTCAATTTCTGTTTTTTTAAAAAAGGAAGCTCGCCTTCCAAGCCTTTTTAAATTATCTAAAAGGAAATTATTTTGAAAAATAAAACATTTTAGTAAAGAAGAATCAAATACCAAGAAATTATTCCCTTGTATGGCAAAATTATAATTAAGACAAAAACTTTAAGTAAATCGAGTCAACACTTTTAATTTCTTTATGACGTCATGATGGTGGAATGCAATGTGCATCATTATAATCATTATAGTGATGGACCATATCTTTTCTTTCCTTGTTTTGTTTTTTTAGCCTTAGCAAATAATTTCATCTGATTTTTCATTACAGAACAAGATTATAGAAAGTTTTTAGTGTAATTCTCATGACATTTCTACTATTTTATTTTTTTAAACAGATGCATTTTAAAATAATATGATCATCATTTCATAACTCGCTGAAAACTGAGATTTAAGTAATTAGGCAATTTATATTTGGATATTAAGATAATTTTTTTTAAACACAATATTATCTGATTCGACCGCAGTCGGGTTTAATCAAATCAGATAATAAAAATAAAATCACCTAAAATTGGAAAATAACAAGCAATGATATAGATCAAATATTAAGAACAATAGAAAATATTAAGAGAAATAAAATTTGTAAAGATAATTTTAAAATGACCAAAATTAAATAATAATAATAATAATAATAATAATAATAATAATAATAATAATGATAATACTCGAAAATTTCTCTAAGGGTCAAGTTGGATCTGATGGATTCATTTTTTTTAGATGAAAAGGGTCCTGAGTTCCATATCAGAGTATATTTGAAAGAAATTTGCACAACAACATTTTACTAGTTGAGAATTTGAGTCTCATTTGTGAAAAAAATAAAGTACTAAATGTTAATTTTGCCGATAACAGATTAAAAAAATATTTCTTCCGATACCATCAGACACAATAATAATAATAATAATAATAATAATAATAATAATAATAATAATAATAATAATAATAATAATAATAATAATAATAATAATAACTTCAAAGGTCAAGTTAAATTTCACCCTACTATAGTTGAGTTAGATTTTTCTTTTCTTAGATGAAAAGGGTCCTGAGTTCCAAAAGTATATTTGATAGAAATTCCCATTACAACACTTCATTAGTTGAGAATTTGAGTCGCATTTGTTGAAAAAAAATATAATGTTACTAAATGTTAATTTTGCCATATCAAAAAATAAAAAAAAAATAAAACTAACGATGGTTGACAAAGTTGGTTAGCTAACTGTATCTTGAAAGGAGAAGAGACTAATAGTTCTGAGTTCAAATTTTAAAAGTATCATCTTTGTCAGAATTTATTTTAGTCGTGTTTGTTTCAACATCGAATTAATCAGATGCTAATAGCCCTCTATATTGATAGATCTGATCGAAAAAAAAAATGAAAACCTTTTGATACCACCGGAGACAATGATAAATAGTTCAAAAGAGAAAACTAATTGTTTCAATATGTAGGGTACAACCTAATACTTCATGCTACTACTTCTAGCTCTCCAACTTCTACCAAACTCTTGATCTAATATTTTTTTATTTCTATATTAATATATATATATATATATATATATATATATATATTTGAGTAATGTTGGAGTATCTACAACACATGGACCCTCAACATATGACCTACATTTGGACTCTCCATGTAAAACTGCAATTTGCCTCTTTGGCTTGTATGTATTCACCCTTTCATGTCTTTAGCTTCTGGTGTCTTATACAAGCTTCGGTTTTGATGATTTCATGTGCATGTTCATGCTCTTTTTTTCTTATTTTTTTTCTTTATATCATGGATGGCATGTTTCAACCTTATCCAATGCATAATTAGGTTGCTATTGTGGAAGACAAGAATGGATTGTCCCCTTTTGGCCTCTTGCAATTTTCAATGTCATTTTTTGTGTAATTTTACATATAATTTTAATTCTTCACGTGATGATGACAATGAAGGATTTTTTTGTGTAACTAAATTTATTGCTTTACATTGAAAGATACATAAGGAGAGAGAATTTTGTTTGGACTTGGAAATCTAAGATTTGAGATTTTTTTAAAGTTTTTAAAGATCTTATTTGACGAGTAGAACTTCGTCAATTTGAGTTGGTTTTGATCAAATTGTGGTACTTGCTCAAGATTGGATCAGGTGACTAGGATTCTAACTTGTTAAAAGTAGGAATGATGCAGCAAATCAACATTTTTATTTTTCTTATTTGATAATTTGTATTCTCTTCTCTCTATTTTCTCTCTCACTTTTCTTTTTTACCCCCACTTAACTATAGCCTTGACAAATTTATGTCATTTCGAATCGAACACTTTTTTTTATTTTTCTAGCCTTGACAAATTTATGTCATTTCGAATCGGACACCTAGTGGCTCCCAACAATTTCTTTTACATTCAGGGAACTGAGACCTCCCGATAATTTTTTTTACATTAAGCGAGAAGGAGTTTATTATTACTCCATCCCGAGGTTCTCATTTCTTCTTTAATCAACTTACAACTTAAATTAAAATATTAACTTTTATTTTTAAATAATAAATTTTAGTTCTATGCTAACTTAATAATATAATTATAAATTTTTTTATTACCTCATTATATTTTTAAGCACTAAAAATGTTTTATGAAAATTAATTATATTAAAGATTAAATTTGAAAGGTTCATAAAATATTTTATGATATTATTCATGAGATTAATTTTATATTCTTTGAATATATTTTGTAAGAAAATAATTTACCATCTTACATTTAATAAATTAAATCTTCATTAAAAATATATGTTATATTTCTAGTTCTCATAATTTATCCAAATGCCTATTGTGACCTATCTATCATCAACACATTTCATCCAAATATGTTAGACTTAATCTATTAAATTAAATTTTCATTGAAATTCGAAGAACATTTTGATAGTTAAATATTTGGATGGGCTAAACTTTTTTATAAATAAATTAATTAAATATTTATAATAATAATTTATAGTGATATATCCTAATAAAATGAACAATTTAAAATCATGATAAATGATATTACTTTATTAAAATAACAAAAAATAATAATTTTATGCATAATATAATAAAATATTATGTTGAACCCACTAAAAATAATTTAATAATAAAAATAAAAATACAACAAAGTAATATTATTTTTGTATACTATATTACTGAGTTAGCATAAAATTAAAATTTATTACTTCATACTAAAAGTATTTAAAAATTAAAAAAAGAAAGTTAAACTTCAAACTACTTGTCAAAAGAAAATAAGAGAGTGGAAGAGGAGAGAAAATTGGATTAAATGTATAAAAAATGAGAGAAAAAAAAAGAAAAAATGTCATCTCAACTCAGAGAAAGAAGAAATTGATTAACAAATAATATCAAGCAGTTCCTGCCGCAAGCAAGAACCAATCTGCTAGACTTGGGGTCACATGATTCCGAATTATAAATGTGAAACTCTCTATTAAATTTTATCAAACATCATATCATTTAGGAGAATTTACCGAAACTCGATTAGGTCGATTCAGTTGCCAAAAAAACTTAAGAGCAAAGAAGTTGTAGATTTTGCATTGCCTTTGAATAATATTAGTTGCAGGTTTTACCTTTGCCTTTGGGTAATACAAAAAATACTTAAATTTGCATGGGGTATGGCACTATTTATGTTTCTTTCTAATGGTGGTCTCATCAAGCTGTCAGCTGCTCATCATCTTGAGAAGGCAAGCCAATTCAAAATGTGCTGGTTAATCTCAAGAGTTTACTTTATGAGGCCACCTTGTTCCACTTTTATCATTTCTCATTGTACCAAAACTTTGACAGTGAAGTTAAATTTGAAAAATTAGACAGTCTGTTGAACCAATGAAATCCAAAAATTTCCACCTAAAAAGTAGGAGTTATAAGAGTGTGCAGACAGGGATTCAAAGAAAAAACATCATCCCTTATTACTTCCCCAACAGTGGAGTGGTTGCCATTTTGGAGCCATAACTCATATCATGGCCACACTATGTGCAATTTATGCAAAACTGTGATTTTGTTAAAAGTTCCAAGTACTTGGCAATTAGTTGGCAGACTAAGAAGAGTAATTGAAGAGTAAAGCATGACTTAAAAAGAATTCATGGACCAAAAGTTCATGTTAGCTGTTCATCAACAACTGTCATCTAGAACAAGTGATAAAAAGGAAGAAAAAATTATGATGGCCTTTGCCTTTAGGACAGCAGAGAGTGTGGTACCAAAAATTATGGCCCCCCCATCTAAGTGTCCTCTTTAGACATATTGCCATCATGGGGCCAAGAGCACATGGTGTGTATCACCAACCAGTTCCCCTGAAAGTTGTCTTTACCAAACAAATGCCCCCAATTGGAAGAGGAGGTACTGGGGCCTACTGCTCCACAAATCTAGATAGATTATTTTTGTCATTTCTATATATTTGTTTTAGATATTAGAAAGGAGGCCAAAGCTTAATACAACATGAAGATTGAAGAAGATAATTGAAAACAAAATTCTGGGATGCCCTCTAGGTGTCAATCATGCTAGTTTTGCCTTCTTAAACATAACATGCTTCTTTCTTTGCTTTCTTGTATGATGAGCATGGCTATGTGCCAGACTTGACATTGTCCTGCTCCACAAAGAGAGGGGGTGATTGTTTTGCTTGCAAGTTGAGATCAACAGCTCCTAATGAACTTTTGATACAAGCACCCAAAAGAGAGAAAGAAAAAAGAATAATTGCATGGGCCATTGCATCATGCTCCAACCACTCTAATTTGTCCATCTATACAATGATAATTGGCCTAGTTATTAAATTTTAGATGGAATGTGCAGAGCCATCAACTGCAAGTGGCCATATCAAAATTAAGATATTTAACAATGACATAAATTCCATTAATAGCTGGCAAACACATATACTGCCATCTCTTAATCATGCACATTCTTTTGGAATAAGCAAATATTAAGATGAGCTATTACCCTCTAATATTCCCCCAAGGATACATTTCAGACTTATAAGTCAAGTTTGAAGGTTTCAGGCTTAAAGCATAATCAGAAGAAAAGAAAAGGCTGGAAGCCATCTTTATAACCATTGCGGTTGCTGATAACAGTAATGGATTGTAATGAACCTTCCAAATCTCAAATAATATGCCCTAAATAAAAAAAAATCTTAGCTAAAATGCTCAGGGCGTACTACTACTGGCAGTTTAGGAAAACATTCGACACAAAGAAAGCACATTCAGCTCTCTTCTGGTTCCCCACTGTTTCCCATTTGCAGTAATGCATCCCTGGAGCAGGATCACACTTCTGAACACACAATGGGCATATCCTGCCTACTTTGTGTAGCCATGAGATGGAACTCGCAAAAGAGCCATCACAAGAGTCAGGTTTCATTAATCGGTCTGCCACTTAGAAGGCAACAGAAAGATAATACATAAACACAGAATATTACTTCCTTGAACTCCCCCTTTAAGATATCCTATGTCTTCATGTTCCTTGCCATATCCTCCACATCAAGCTCAACTGCCAAAACCGATGAATCTTGGCTCATTGCGATATGACTTGAGCCATGCAATTAAGGGTAGCCTTTGTCAGATAATTGCAGAAAACAATAATCCATAGTTTGCAGTATCATAGCATATTGAAGTTGTCAGCATACCTGTTTTGCACCGGACCATGGTCCACGGCAGTTCGCAATGCATATATTACTCGCCCAACTATGTTAGTCATATGAACTGGACCAAATAAACGGCTATCTCTCGCTTCCTGAATCAAAGAAACAAAAGATTATCAGAGATGTAATACTAGCTACACAAAATCATATCTTGCAATTCTTTCCTTTTAGTTTAAATGTGCATACCATAACTTCAATGTTTTATGAGTCATACCAAATAATCAGTTAAGTGCAGATGCAAGTGCATTTGTAAGGATTACACGTTGTAATAGAACAACAAACAACAAAGAAATATCCAATAGTACCTTCGGTTTTAGTGATTCATTATCAGAAAGCACCCAGCATTGATCCTTTTCTAAAATAAATGGCTCATCTTTTTCATCAGTTGAGGCCATTTCATAGCCTTCAATGGCAGACAACCTTCTAACAAGGAAATCACTTCCCTTCTCAGGGTCTCTCAACAAAACAACATCTCCAACGAAGACTTGCCTGTAGTAATAAAATCTTCATAAAGCTGTCTTTACCAAAAATCACAAAAAAAATAAAGAATACTATCTAGTAAACATGAGCGTGCAAGTATTATGTGCACAATTTATCTTGTCACTGTTTGTTTTAGAGAACATCTCATTTTTTAAGCTAGATCTTAAAATAAATTACCACAATCAAGTCCCAGACTCTAATGCAATTAGTCAAAGAGACAAAATGAAGGTCATTCATCTAAGCATGAAATTCTGTCGAGTGCCAAAAACGTCGAAGATAACTGAAACTTTTAAACCTGAAAGTTGAGGTTAAATGAGCTAGACAAGACTGGCTTCAGTTTACCTCTACAAGTAGCATGTTTTATTTTCTCTTCTTTTTTGAATATATAGCATGTTACATGTCATTTTTTTTCTGTTTTGACTCAATGGGAACTGTATTCAGTTTAAAGTTAATAGATTATATCAATTTGATGTAAATAGTGTCTCCTACATAGATTATCAAGAGAATATCCTAATGAGAAATTATCTGAATAAATGTTTTCAATTTTTTTCTCCTAGAAATATATTGATCTTCCATAATACAGCTGAATGAAACATAGTTTCCATATTTTCTAGTTACTACTAAATCCAACAACATTGCGGACGCTTTTATAATCTATATTAAGAATATAAATACAAAGATGTTGTTCTTCCTAACGGATTAACCTTTAAGGATTATTGGTAACCCATCTAATTTAACATGGTATCAAAGTAGGATCGAGAGGTCATGAGTTCAAACTCCGATGGAGATCTTATTGAAAATTAATTTCCTCCCTTAATGTTACATGTGATGGACTCAGTTAAACCAAATCAGCAACCCACACGTAAAGGTGAGTATTAAGAATATACGTAAAGATGTTGCTCTTCCTAACGGCTTAAGTTTTTAGGACAATTGGTAGTTCATCTAATTTAACATTTACACTTTTTCCATATTCATTTCATAGAATTCAGAGGAATCGAAGTTTTTCATGTTAACATAGTATCAGAACATGCAACACATTTTCAGAAAGAAATTTTCATGCATTATTTTCTTAGTTATCTTCACACGCCAATTCAAAATGATTATCAAGGGATTAAAGTGTTGGAAGCTTGATTCTAAGTTACAATAAAAAGACGATGTGCAAGAAAATAATAAAGTCAATTACACAAATTGTCGTCCAACTTTCACTCATTACTTGGACGGTAATTGAACTTAACTTTGTAATAGGATGGTCATCCAACTTGAAAATCCTTTCACGCGCAATTATTCTGACCGGTTACCACCGTTTCATGTTACTCCGCTTTTGTGGATTGCCAAAAAAGCAATTTCTCTCTCCTCCACGTTGATCCACACTATTATAACTTATTTTCTCTTTGCTACGTGGCAATAAATAATGTTTTCTCTCTCCTCCGACCTGATTATTGTTAACCCTAAATTTTATTTTCTTAACCCCCCATTTCGTCGATTTCTGTCTGTAGTCTCCATTTCGGCAGTGTCAATCGCCATTCATCTTTGTTGTTTGTCCTCGCCTATCAAAGCTCACTCTCGCCAGTCATTGCTCATTGTTGCAGCTCGACATCCCACTCTCTATTGGCCACTCATCGTCGTCGGTCGTCGCTCGACATCCAAAGTTGAAATTTCTCGTTGACGAAGGCTTTCTTCGACATTGGTATGTTTCATTATATACTAAACCCTAACCCTAAACAATGATTTTTTTCTTAACCGTAGAATTTGTTATTCGAAATGTATTTAATGTGCCCACAGCGTACCATATCTCCTATTATTGTAGAGTTTTTTTTTATCTTTTTCCAAAACCTAACATTGATTCATGTGCTACATAGATATTTGCAGCCTAGTTGTTACCTTTTATTTCTTTTGCAATTATAAAACGCTAAATGTTTGACACATAGTCATTTTATTTTGATGTGCCCCTATGACAGTGTACATGTCTCTAGCTCCAATTCATCTGCATAATGTAGTTGTTAATTCATCTGCATAAGAGCGGCCGTGCACATAATGAACCATCATCACACAAAAGTGAATATGGGTAATTTGTAACATTTCTTTCCTATAAAGACCTTAATTATTTCTATTTTAATTATTAATATTTGTTTTTTAACTTTTGTTAGAGCCTAGTCTATTCAATTAACATATCCATCCCAATGAAGCGAAAGGAGAATATGGATATCACAATCCTCAGGTCGAGACATTTCAAAATGTAGATCCTGATCTTATATGAGGCTACTAGTGTGGAAGGACTTATCACTTATATGTGCGTATAATTAGAGAAAGATTGGATGACAGGCTTTAATTCTTTAAAAAATGACAGCTCTGTGTTAGAGATATGTGCTAAAGCATCTAAAATTGGGCAGATTGACTTGTATGTATGGCACATAATCAAGACAGACTCGGAAGAAATGCACCCACACCTATGCATATCAACATCCAAGAAGGTTGTGGTTGTCATTAAAGAAATAATGGAGGAGGATATAGGTGTTATTGCTACCACATCTTTGTGGACGGTGATGATGATTGACAAGAGACAATGAAAATGCAAGACATAATTATTATGTTGATGAAGAGTTAAGAGATAATATACTGAATGCTGATGATTATGAATTACAGGGGCCAGATTTGCTAGATTTTGCAGGAACACAGCCAGGTTTTGGAGACACATTCTGGTGAAGAAGAGAGGCCAAATTGTGAAGGGACATAGCCAGGATTTGGAGATACACATTTTGTTGAAGAGAGGCTAGATTATGCAGGGACACAACTAGGTTTTGGGGAGACATTCTAGTGAAGAGAGGCCAGATTGTGCAGGGACAAAATAAGATTTTGGGGAGACACATTATGGTGAAGAGTGGCCAGATTGCGCAGGAACTCACCTAGATTGTGCAAGGACAACCAGATTGTGCAGGTACACATGATTTGGATGATTCTCATGTCATTTTTCAAGCAACCAATTATCAACAAGATTCAGAATATGAAGGATTAGAAGACTTTTATACAACTTCAGATACAGATGATGAAGAGGAGAAGAAACCTAGAGCATCCATTTTCAATGCTCAGAGAGATAAGGAGGACCTTAAGTTTGAGATTGGAATGATATTTAGGGACAAGTGGGAGTTAATTGAGGTTTGCAAGGTGCATGGGATAAAAAACAAATACAACAACAACAAAGCCTTATCCCACTAGGTGGGGTCGGTTACATGGATCATACGACGCCATTGCGCTCTATCAGTAACCAAATTTTTTGGTATATTATTCGTTAATAGATCTCGTTCTATTAGCTCGTCAAGTGTTCGCTTTGGTCTCCCTCTCCCTCTTTTAATCGGACTCCAGATTGTTTGCTCTACCCTCCTTACTGGCGCATCTAATGGCCTTCTCTGGACATGACCGAACCACCTCAAACGATTTTCTACCAGCTTCTCGCTAATAGGTGCCACTCCGACTCGTTTACGTATATGGTCATTCCTAATCTTATCCTTTCTAGTATGACCACACATCCATCTCAACATCCTCATTTCAGCTACCCCCACTTTATGTTCATGTTGTCCCTTCATAGCCCAACATTCACTACCATATAACACTGCTGGTCTTATAGCAGTGCGGTAGAATTTCCCTTTAACCTTATGGGGTACTTTCCTATCACAAAGGACTCCAGTAGCCTTCCTCCACTTACACCAACCAGCTTGAATTCTATGGTTAACATCATCATCAATCTCCCCATCTTGTCTTATAATTGATCCCAAATATTTAAACTTTGTCACTTGAGAAATTATATCATCTCCTAACCTAACTTCCGAATCGCCTCTAAATTGTCTATTCGTGAAATTGCAATGCATATACTCTGTCTTATTCCTACTTAAACGGAAACCCTTTGACTCCAACGTGTTTCTCCATATTTCCAATTTTGCATTAATCTCATCTTTTGAGTCCGCTAAAAGTACGATATCATCAGCAAAGAGCATGCACTTAGGTACCTCATCTATGATACTCTCGGTTAGAGCATCCACAACTAAGTTAAACAAATATGGGCTTAAAGATGATCCTTGGTGTAGGCCAATTCTTATAGGAAATGCTTTCGTCTCTCCTCCTGGTGTCCTAACCTTAGTCAATGCCCCATCGTACATATCTTGTATAATCTTAATATATGCAACACCCACTCTTTTCTTTTGCAAGGCTTTCCAGAGTACCTCTCTTGGTACACGATCATACGCCTTTTCTAAATCAACGAAAACCATATGTAAATCTCTTTTCCTACTTCGATACTTCTCCATCATTCCCCTTAGTAAATAAATCGCCTCTGTAGTGGATCTTCCTGGCATGAATCCAAACTGTCTCTCAGAAATACTAGTCTCCACTCTCAATCTATGTTCAATCACTTTTTCCCATAACTTCATTGTATGACTCATAAGCTTAATCCCTCTATAATTTGCACAATTCTGAATATCCCCTTTATTTTTGTAAATAGGAACTAACGTACTTATTCTCCAATCATCAGGCATCTTTTTTGACCGTAAAATCTCGTTAAACAATTTACATAACCACAACACACCTTTTTCTCCTAAACATTTCCAAACTTCAATCGGTATCCCATCCGGTCCAATAGCTTTACCATTCTCCATTTTCTTAAGAGCTTCTCTAACCTCCGCAACTCTAATTCTGCGATAAAATGACCTATTAAGCTCACCTTCACTAACAGCCAAGTCCTCCAACTCGCAACGGGAACCTTCACATCCATCATTGAATAACTTATTGAAATACTCTTCCCATCTATTCTTAATATCCTCCTCCGTGACTAAAACATTACCACCTTCATTTTTTATGCATCTTACTTGATCAAAATCTCTCGACTCCTTCTCTTTATTCCTTGCAATCTTGTAAATCCTTTGTTCTCCGGCCTTTGTCCCTAACTCCTTATAAAACCCCTCATATGCTTTCGCTCGAGCCTCACTAACTGCCTTCTTAGCCTCCCTTTTAGCCAAGCGATATTTTTCCCAATTGTCAGAGCTACCGTCTAAGTGTATAGCTTTGAAACAATTCTTCTTATTACGCACCTTTTCTTGTACATCTTCATCCCACCACCAAGTCTCCTTATCTCGTGATCCAAAACCTTTTGATTCTCCTAGAATTGTTTTAGCGACCATTTCAACCTTTTGTGCCACATTTTCCCACATGATACTAGCATTTCCTTGTAACTCCCACATCCCTTCTTCCAATAACTTACTCTTAAAAATCTCTCGCTTCTCCCCCTTTAACTGCCACCACTTGATCCTTCGATTTGAAATTGTTCGACGTTTTGATTTTATATATTTAATTCGCATATCAAGAACTAACAATCTATGTTGTGTGGTCACCCCATGCCCCGGAATCACTTTGCAATTTGTACACCATCTATTATCAGGATTCCTTGTCAAAAAGAAATCAATCTGAGACCTATGAGTTCCACTTTTATAGGTGATTAGATGTTCCTCTCTCTTCCTAAAACAAGTGTTGACAATCTTAAGGTTATATGCTAAAGAAAAATCGATAATAGTTTGTCCTTCTTCATTCAGCTCCCCAAAACCAAAACCACCATGAACCCTTGCATGTGGTCCCGCCTCTTTACCCACATGTCCATTAAGGTCTCCTCCAATAAACACTTTCTCGTTTATCGGTATACTTTCAATCAACCCCTCCATATCTGCCCAAAACTTCTCCTTGAGATGTGCTTCTGTCCCTATTTGAGGTGCATATGCACTAATAACGTTCATTATATCCTTTCCAATAATTACTTTCACGGATATGATTCGATCCTCAATCCTTTTAACTTCCACAACATTCTTCCTCCATTCTTCATCCGCAATAATACCAACACCATTTCTTCCATTTACCTTACCCGTATACCAAAGTTTGGAACCGTTGACATTGATCACTTTACTTCCCTCTCCAGCCCACCTAGTTTCTTGTAAGCACAATATATTAATCTTACGCTTACTCATTACTTGTGCTACCTCAAAACGCTTTCCATTTAGCGTCCCAATGTTCCAAGAGCCTAATCTGATCTTACTCTCATGGACTAGCTTCTTCAGCCGCCTCCGTCCATTAGAGTGTGGTAGCCTTTGCTCATTTAACACTGCATTCAGGCGAGGATGCAGCGGCTCTTGCTCTCTTATCACTGTACTCGAGCCATACAGCGCGTTACTTACGGGTAACGACCTAGCATTAGCGCAATGTATTCGTTGATCCATGTTCATGAGATTCGACAAGGTTTTACGTTGGCTGTCGAGGCCTAACACAACCCTCCTCCTTTATCCGGGCTTGGGACCGGCTATAAACATAGGCGGAGTTTGGGATAAAAAACAAATACCAAGTTTATTTTCCATGGAATAAGAAGAGGGCGATTGCATTGTGTTTAAACAAATATGGATGGAGGGTCATGGCTTCTCCAAGAAATATGAAAGACCAAGTAGATACAACTTGAACCATTAAGTCATTACAATTGACTCGCACATGTCCCAAGGTATTCAAGAATTTTCAGTTGACAGTAAAAAGATTATTAAAAAAAGTTTAATATTCCTAGTGCACTTGCATGAGAATTTCAAGGGTTGATAGATCAAGTCAAGAGGGAAATGTTCTATACCATCAGAGAATGACAACTTGGAGAACTAATATCATTTGAAAAAAAAGAATCCATGGTGATGATGCTGAGCAGTATAAGCTATTGTATAGATGAGCTGAGTTGTTGAAGGAAAATCCGGGAAGTACAGTACTTGGTCTTTTTGAAAACCTCCAATGGAAAGGAATTTACATTAATAATTAAAATAGAAAGAATTAAGGTGTTTACAAGAAAGAAATGTTACAAATTACTCATATTCACCTTTTTGTGATGATGGTTCACTATGTGCACAGCCGCTCATTTTTGGTAAAGTAAACTGTTTCCGATCAGCCAACAACAAAAGGCACAAAATTTAACAACCACTATTATGAAAATGAATTGGAGCTAGGGACATGTACACTCTCATAGGAGCACATCAAAATAAAATAACTATGTGTCGGACATTTAGGATTTTATTATTGCAAAAGGAATAAAAGATAACAACTAGGCTGCATATGAATCAATAATGTTAGGGTTTAGAAAAAGATCAACTCTACAATAATAGGAGATTAGGAGATATGGTACGTTGTGGGCACATTAAATATAATTCGGGTAACAATCTTGTTGATCCAAAATTGGCATGTGAAGATAACTAAGAAAATAATGCATGAAAATTTCTTCATTGTCAACTGATGCTCAACAAAATGTGTAATTCTCTACCGAAGGCCATCCAATTTTAAAATTTTCATTGCACAAATGCACCAAGGAACCTCAGCACTCTATTGAAGGCTTGCAAGTTTAATTTTTTCTGACCAAAAGAAAGCATAGAGATGTATCAAAGGAGATAAGAAGCAGCTCAGAAAAGGAGATCAAGACAACTTATGAAGTTGTCAAACTCGTAAATCGGATTTGACACAAAAAGGTCATGTGAACATGTAAAGTGTTTCTACCAAATTTTAAAATATATATTAAATTTACGAAAATAAAAACAAAAAAAGGTATCCATATGTATAAAATGCCAAGGTATTAAATAAGTAATATTTCAATTTTTTTTATAAAAGAATATTTCAACAATTGCAACTCATTCATAGAACATAAATGATATTCAATAATCTTTTAGATAAGTGTATAAAGCAAAACCTATATTAAAAAATAACATGACAAAAGAAATGCTCCTTGCTCTCCCTGTGCACGAGCATCATTGTCGCTGGCGAAGATATGAGTCTCAGAAGAAGTAGAGGAGGGTCTCTTCTGCTCGGGATTCTCCTCTTCTGCGTCCTGTTCTGGTCGTGAGCAAAAGAGCTTTTATGCTCACGCGCAGAATAAAAAACTAGCAGAAAATGAGCTTCCCCTTCTGCTTACATGAGCAGATCTGCTTGCTCATTTCTGCTCGCAAGAAGAAGGCATAGGAGGCTGAGAGAGTGCGAGAGAGATGGGGGAAAAGCAGTGACACACAGCAGTGGCCAGCAGCATCAGCTCTATACAGTAACTTGATGATGACGAACATCAGCGACAATCCCAGGCACTGGGAGCAGCGAAAGCAGTATCAGCCATTGGAGGAAGATGCAGTGGGCTTAGGGCTCGAGGAGAATATATAGCTTTATGGGATCCAGGTAAAAAGAAATTCACAGGTGACACAGGTTGATGCCGTGTCAACCAATTTTACGAGCCAACATGAAATTCTACTGTGTGCTGGCTCAAAAAGAACCTGCATGTAATCCAGCTAGCTTTGTCTAGGTAAGATCATAAAATCATCCAATTTTATGAGTCAACTCACGATTTTGACAACCTTGCTTGCAGTAAGCCATAGAATGCAAGGAGATGCAAGAAATAAATGGGGTCACGGTGGGGATTGTTGAAAATAAAGCAACTCTCAGCCAGAACCCATTTTTTGTATGAAGCATAAAAATATGTGCTAAACTCATGTAATACAAAAAGAAAATACAGCTTTCAGATAGGCCAACATATCAGAAATTAACTATTTCAGGTTTTGGTTAATGCAAATGAATTTGAAGAGATGACTTCCACATTAAAATTATATGGACAAACAAATTTCGAACATAAGGATAGCACCAGATTTCAGCAAGCCTAAAATACCACTTGCATCTAATGATGCATAGTATAACTAGTGATCACAGAATTAGAGGAAGGGTAACTTTGCATACAAAAAATAATCAATTGAAAAACAAAAGATATAGATTCTAGAATTAACAAAAAAAAATCTAACATACTACAAAATATTGTTAGTAGAGACAAGTGTAAGAATGATTGTTAATGGATTTTCCCAAAGCTACTTATATAAAATGATTAAACTTTTATATTCTGCTTAACCAACAATGTGATTACGCGTGAGCTAATTAGTTACTGTAACAAAAAGAAAGGAAAATGAAGCATATATGGCTTAAGGGTAAATACTTTGGGCTTGGAAAAGGAATCTTTCTGATGAGAATACTCCCACAATTTCCTGCTACAGTAGGTGCCATCTCTTCGCCTTTAACCCAATGCAAGAATGTCATTTTCCCTTGGAAAAAGTTCTTCCAAATAGCATCACTCAATTCTTTATTGTTGATTTGACCTACATTATATTTCTGCAGTATAACATCAGATAGCTAGAGGTCACATTCTTTGTTATTAAAAAACAAAATAGAACTTATGGAATTGCAAAGAAAGGAAGTAATATTAGGATTGCCAACATAATGATGCACTCCAAGGTGGAAAAATCTATAACTTTTAACTTTAAAGAAGAAACAAGATGAGAGTCAACGCAAACATCAAACTGGCATTGTTCGAACGCTGGAAAGTTTGATGTATTTTTTTCACTAATAGTCCTATGAATGTGAAGTTGTCTCCTTTGAAAAGAATAATAATATACGGATGCAACTCTAAGAGCTGAAAAGTGCAATATGCGAATAGGATGTATTAGGTTGTCCTTTTGCTTAAAGATATCCCTTATGGTAATGTTAGATTACCATACTTGGTTAATGTCTGGTCCAATCTCAAAGGTCTCTTTAAGTTAGAAAACAAAGTTGGATGATCAATCTTTCATAGTTATCTTAAAGGGAGAAGACATTGAAAAGTTAGGACTTAGGGTTCTAGTTTTGAAAAGTTATCTTAAAGTGACCATGATCACTGGAAATATTTCAGTCATAAAACAAGTCAATATGCAGCACAGCTTTGTGGTCATAGGAAATGTTACCGTGGATATCCTTCCAGGTGATAGCACATTTCTAGTCACAACTTTGTTCATTGTACAAAGAGACTATAATCTGCCTCTTTCTTTTGTCATCTTTTCTTTATTTTTTTAATAATGTGTCACTTTTGAATGCTACAAGGATACCGAATAAAGGAAACCCTCTTCTCTTAGGCCTGACGGTACTCTTCTCGCCTCTCCTCTTATGTTATCTCCTTTCTCATTTTCCCATCCACTAATTCTCCCCCTTCTTTATTCACCTCTTTATCATCATTGTTTTGCATTAATTTAAAGCACGATACTGGCTTCAACGAGATCTCATTTAAGAATAGATACTCATATCTCAATAAAGGGAGAAACTTGTTTGTTTTACAATGCAAATAAAGGGAGAAACTTGTTTTTTCGGTCTGTGACACCCGTGATTTGCATTTAAGAATAGATACTCATATCTCAATATATATTAATTTTTTGGGGGGAATATATACTAACTTACTATAGATGAAAACACCACAGTCTCTCTGCCATACTCTCTTTAAATGCAAGATTTCCTAGAGGTAAATCCTTTGACTTCAATGAGATCACTCATTAGAAACACTAAAAGAAGAATGTTGACATTGTTAGCCACTCCCTCCCCACCCAACCTTCCCCACACTCACACACCATACCAAAGAGAAAGCAAGCCTTTGGACCACCACAACTGAAATGCTTAAAAACATTGTTTGTCGTTCATGTAACTAGGGTTCGACATAGTTTTTAACGACTACCTTACTCCAACTTTTTTTCTAGTTTCTGCATTGGATTAAGCTTCCTATATAATACCGAAAAAGAACACAATTTTAGACTAAAAATGATGAATAGTTACTGCCAACAGTGTTTCTAATACCAAGTGTTAGTTTTCAGGATATTTGCATCATCATCTTATTCGAAGACGCACATGGCTACGCATATCCAGAATTCATAGTGCAAATTAAGATGCTTCCAAATTCCTAAATCACCACAAAAGATTAAATTAAGATAATAAAAGGAGGATTTCATATGCAATCAGGAAATGATCACGAAGCAACATAGTTAAATTCGTAGCTCCAACAACATCAACGACTCATACAAGAAGAAACGACCAAAGATTGGATCTTTCCACCAGCGTGAACACCATATGAAGTCCACAGAATGGATGAATAGAGAGAAAAAAAAAATTAAAAAAAAAAACTTGACCTAGAACAAACGAATCGAGACGATCGCGCGGTGAAAGGAAATGAGACGAGAATGGAGTTGGAATCAGAATTGGAATGGAATGGAATGGAACGGTGGCGGCGTGCGGTGCTTACCCTCCAGCCGATGGCGATGGAGTACTCGAACTTGTTGGCGGCGTAGCGGAACCACGTCGAGAGCGCCACCATCTCGTCTCGTCTCCTCTCCCTCGCAAAAGCCCAAATGCTGCCTTGTTCCATTTGTTTTCCCCGTTTTATTTATCCCTCCGAGGTTTCGTTGCTTCTTTCTCAGGGGTACTTTTGGTATTTCCGGAGGAGGAGGCTCCACTAAATTTATGGAAATTTCCACGGTATTTTTCGTAAATAAAAAAAATTATTGCTAGTACGAGTAAAATAATAAATAGATCAGAAGATTTTGAATTCGTATTCTATGTATGTAAAAAAAAAATTTAAGTGTTATCCATCGTAATCAGTATAAAATCTAAGAGACTAATTCGATAGTAGGCTAAAATTTTAATATGTGATCAATACGCATAATCATTATGAGTTAAAGAATCAACGGCGTAAGAAATAATTGAGAAAAGAAAATCACTTATTAAGAATGTGTATACTTGCACCATACCTTTACTCATATCTATAATTATATTACTAATACTTTAGAACAAAAAATGTTGTGGTGTTGAACTTTGTTCATCAAAGTTGTGTTTGATTAGGGTATAATTTAGAGGATAAGAGTTTATCCCCTAAATTATATTCAAACACTTAAGTTATACCCATAAATTGAAAGGGGCAGTTTTGCCATTAAAAAAAGTTATATCCAACTTGGGTATAACATGAGTAAAAATAATACCTGCTATCTAGCAAGTATTAATTTATACCATCATTTTTTGTAAGAATGATTTATTATTCTTATATCCAATCAAACATAAATAAAAATTAAAATGAGGTATAATTATACCATGAGTATAACTATACTTATACCATGTATAATAATATTTCAACCAAACACTATCCAAACGACTTTTGATTAGATAAAAATGAGTGATGTTATATTATCCTAATTCAATCTTCTTAACTTTCTTATAATGGTACATAAAATAATTACATCATTTTTTTGAAATATTTTAAATATGTGAATATTAGGAGGATGAATCATTTTTCAGATAATCTTTCGATCCGAACGCGAGAGCTGATAATCAAGATGGATACAAATGTGCATTTCCTTTTTATTCGAATTAATCAAATATTAATAGACTGCACACCTATAGACATCATTTCTTTAAAAAATAATTAAAATTGGATAACTTTATTGTTTCGAAAGAAACACCTAATTTTTCAGGCTAAATTGTCCAACTTAGAATAATATTTTCAATGCTTTTTGGGCTCCTGTTATATTATTAATTTATTCATAATGGTAGTGAGTAATATATTAATTTTTAACTGACGGGAATGGATTACCACATTTTATAAATTTTGAATTTTCATCTTTACCAACTAGTAGCTGAAAATTGTTCTCTAATTTCAATAAAATTAGAAAATTTATTTAGCTACATCAATCTGAAATTTAAAAAAAAATAGAAGAAATCGGAGATAGAAATAATAATATGATAAAACAATGGATCCTATTAATGTCACACACTAAAGACAAGTAATAGAATTGTATAAAGAGTGAATTAAAGACTTAGAAGTGACAATAATCACACCCAAAATCACAAGTATTGACAATACTTTCTTTCTCCATTTTTTAAACAGGAAGGTAAGTAAGATAGAACCTCCACAATAGTTGCACAACCAGATCTCTCAGTTGGAAAAAAAAGAGGCAAGAGAATTGGCAATCCACCAGGCTTGGGCCTAGTTGTATACTATATATTGTGATCTGTTGATGCTCTTTGGAATAATTATTTCACTTTGCAATTTAAATCAACATGAAAGAAAATAAAAAAGTTCAATCAAATAAAAGCAATGTACATCAACTGCTTAAAGGATAGCTGGATCTTTGTATATTTTGAAAATCTCTTCAATGCCATCTGTAACTTCGGGCGGCAAAGGTCGAGCGCTCGCAGTGAAAACATCGACATTCTCTTTCACCTGGGCAACAGAAGTAGCGCCAATGATGGTACTAGTTGCGAATGGGCGATCACGAACAAACCCGAGCGCAAGTTCAACTGGGCTGAGGCCATGTTTCTCTGCCAGTTCAATATACTTCACTGTAGCTTCCTGAAATAAGTAACTTAGTTATATTTCTGCATTGTATCTCATCATATTGGTTTATGCTCAATATGCGAAACGAAGACAAAAGTTCATGTACCAAACGAATTGTCCTGATAAAATAAAGCTTTGAGTAGTAGACCAAGGCATGGTGCAGCTTTTCTTGAGTTAATTAAAGACAGATCAAGTAAAGCTGACTTTCTTATCCAGGTTTGTGTGTGAAATTCTTGAATCTCTCTAGGAGTAGTAAAAATCATAAATTGTGGAAAGTGATTATATGAATTGTTAGAATTTGGGTCGTTGAGGATTTTGTTGAAAGTAGCATTTTTTTTATTTCCAACGGTAACACAATTGAATTGAATCGGTTGACTATATAATTGTTTGGACAGATGGTCAATTTACTTCCCATGGAGATCATTAATATTGGATGGCAAACAAAGATTGAAACAACATATATTAGAAGAGGTGAAGTTTTTTCCTCGCTCCCTTAATATTTGTTGTAGGTGGAGAAAAGTCGGGGGGGAGGAAAAAACATTACATGTTTTACGGTGATGTAGAAACTGATAAAAGTACCCCAAAATAACAGGAAAAGGACAATTGAATATCTATTAGTGTTTCCACTGCATCGGGGTAATGCAAAGTTAGCATCATTACAATAGAATAAGCAGGTAACAGAAGAACAAAAAAACTGGATATAAGTGATGCATCATGTATTAACAAGCAAAAGTAAATATCAGGTTATAATGAAAATAGATAAATGGATGCTCAATGTGAGAAAGGTTCATAAAACCATTTTGGACTAGCTGTCTTTATGCCTTGCTACTTGAATTCCCTTAAAAAAATTATGGGTAAATTTCAACAATGGTCCACCAATAATAGTGATTGTATTCGACTACACATTGCAAAGAACGTCCTTCAACTTTAATTTTATACATATGTCGTCCCCCTGACCAACTATTGCCAGTTTTCGCTAACTTAACACTGACACAGTGCACTCTCTCTTCCACATCAGCAAAAAATAGTAAAAAAGAATATCATAAAAATTAGTAAAACATAATGCATATCAAAAGCTACCAAAAATATTATAAAAAAATAAGAAAAAGGAGGGGCACTGCTCCTTGCTGTGGCTGGAGGGGGACCGCCGCCTCCTCCGGTGAACCAGAGGGAGAGGGGGAGGGGAGCGGCGGCCCCCTCCCAACCTCGTGTTCTAATCACAAGAGGTTGGGGAGGGGGCAGCAGGCCCCCTCTCCCTCTCCATCTGTGATCCAGAACGCAGAGAGAGAGGGGTGAGGGGGGCTGCTGCCCACTCTCCCCTGCCTCCTCTGAATCGTAGAGGAGGCAGGGAGGTGGCAGCGGCCTCCTCCAGCCACTGCAAGGGGCAGCACTGGGGCGCTGCCCTTTTAGCACTCTTTCTAAAGATAATTTGGTATTTTTTAAAATATTTTTAAAAATATGTTGTTTTATGCTTTAGTCTTTTTTACAATGTGTCAATCTTTTGCTGACGTGGAAGAGAGAGAGAGGAGAAAGTGTATGCGTCAGTGCTGAGTCATCAAAAATCGGCAATTGGAGAGTACAAATACAACCATAGTTGGAGGATGCTCTATGTAAAAGAAAATTGAGAGTAATTCAAGTATAATCACTATAGCCGGCATATGTGAAATTTGTCCAAATCTTGATACTACAGAGAATATTTGGATAGCCAAAGATCTCAGTCATACATGTTTGATATATAGATGCAAGTTTGAGTAAAGGATCATGAAGCTACTCCGTGTATTTACCTGGACTATGAAAATGCTAATTTTGGCCACAGGTTTTGGGTGACACAGAAAACAGGAAGTTCTTTTGAAGCAGAGATGTACTCTTCCAATCAAGAGTCAGTTTTTCTGTAACCTTGAGAAAACTAATGCTATGGGTGCCTATGTTGAACATTCAGAAAGTGAAGTTCCTGAACAAAAGGTTGGGCGGGATGAGGAGGCAGTAGTTCTAGAAGCAATCTCAAGCAGATTGACTGATGTTGTGCAGGAGAATATTTATTTATAAAGGAATGACACTAATCAGCCAATGAAACTTCCAAAAGAGAAAAACATTAAAGAAGAAATGGATGTTCAAGTAGAAAGCAATAGTGAAGGAGTACTCATGTACAAGCTTGTTTATTTGTCAAAGACTTTGTTCAGAATGTAACAAAAAAAAAGACTGCTCAGAAACATGTCTCCGCACTCGTTGTCAGCAAAGATTTTCGGGCGGAAACATTTAGATGCAGTGATAGATTCCTATCAAGATAATATGAGAGAAAAAATCTATATCGGCAAAGACAAAAGGATTTTGAATCAGAAGGAAATGAGCACTAGATTTGCATGTCAAACAAGAGGTACAGAGTACTACAATAATACCTTTGCTAAGGACCGATTGTATCTTTCCATATATCCTGGGAAAAGGTTTAGCCTTCCCTGTTTTGCCAGTTCAGAGTTGATATCCAGATATTTACCAGTGAGTGTTCCGCCACCTAGTGGAGAGTAAGGAAGAAGTCCAATGTTGCAATTATTTGGGTGACAGACCTCCAGGAGATCAACTGCAGAGACACAACAAGGCCAGTTTATAGCCAATGTCACATGAGGTGGAACATGACTATGAGCACCATAAGGTCACAAGCACAAGGAGATTACCTTCAAACCGGCACCTAGCGAGTAAACTATAGCTATTTTGAATGCTCACAATCTTTGGGAGGCCACCAACTTTTGAAGCATGTACAAACTCCATAACTCCATAAGAAGTTTCATTTGAAACTCCTAAATAACGTACCTAAATAACAAGAAAAAAGATGAGCCAAAAAACCTGAAATTCAAAGCAGGTATGCCTCAACTATCCAACAAAAAAAGTAAGCTGGAATGCTGGATTAATAGCATAAAAAGAAGTTAAATTTTTTCACCACACTCAGTGATGGAAATTCAGGAGAAAAGTTCGGATAATATGTTGTAATCCAATATCTGCTTGTTCAAGAAACTCAAAGCTGATCATCATCAAATCCTAACACTTATGTCCATTATGATATAACAAAATGTACTTTCTTTTCTCAAAATAATCAAATTTACTTGACTAACAAGTGAAAATGAACTTCAAAGAACTATCTATGTTGATTAAGCAAATGAAATCTTAAGCTTATATGTGTTCTCTACAAGTCAGAAATGCACAATTTTAGTGAAAGCAATAGAAAAAATCTAAAAAATACAAAGAAGAATGTAATGAAGGGACTCAAATCACATTAAGAATCCTATGTCAATTATTGATTATTATGGTCGACATATTATAGTCATGGAACATTCAACTGCCCCAATTGTTAGTGGTATTGCATGTTCTCAGCAAGTGGAAGGACCAGATAGGAGCACTTCAATTGTAGTTACACTATGTCAAATAAGAGTTATCTTTTACACTACTCTTTACAAGAGTATATAAGAAAACCACTATGATTGCTCCCTTTGGAAACACTAGAAACAAATATTATTAGATGACAATCATTCTTCATTTGCACTTAATGAATTTTCTATAAAAGAAATACATTGTATAAAACTGATAGATAAACAACATATACTGTATATAAAAATAGGAAAATAAATTTGATCAACAGATATTACCTTCCCTTCATCTATAAGCTGCTGAAATGCCTCAAGTTGTTCAACGAATGGCACACTAGGTCGCCATTTAGAAAAATTATATGTGAATTCACCAAACACTGGAACATACCGGTCTGGCCTAAAAAAATATATGAAATCTCTCAAAATACTGGTTTAAGTACACCATAAAACTTCCATAAAAAAGCATGGCAATAGAACAAGCAAGCTAAGAAAATCCATCTAGGAAAAAGAACAGCAGATGAGAAGTGCATGCTTCTAGATATGTAACACTCATGTTATGGAAAAAGAATCAGAGTTTACATTAACCAGAGATCTTGACATCAATCATCTAGATGTAAATTACCTTAGTTTCTTATGTCAAACCTTCAAAAAGAACTTCCCTGTATCAAGCCATTATTCTTACATAGACATGAAATAAACTTGTTTTTTCTTGAGAAGGGAAAGGATGACTGTCAAGGCTGTCAGTAGTCTGGATATATTTATATAAAAAAAGATATTTATAATATGATTCCCCAGATAATTCACCACATACAAATAATATACTTACCACCTATAACACTGACAGACAATAGCAGGATAATTGAAGAGCGTGGACAACAATATTATCAACCTTTTTTTACAATATGAAATGGACTTTAAAATGTTCTCACACTGATGTAATTTTCTAGCCTGGCACCCTTTAATACTGTGGCCAGTAAGATAACAGAAGTCTATTTCACAAAGAAGCTATAACATTTGATATATTAGGCAATAACTGAAATGAAATTTGCGATGTTCAGCTGTATAACTAATAATTTTGAAACTAAGAGGTATTAAGAGCCTCTTAAGCATTTAATCTGATAGATCAAAAGAGACCTTTAGATCAGTCTAAACAGCTTATATATAATCACATTGTTGGAACAGTGTTACATTGCCTAAGGCACTGCTTCTAGGCAGTAGATAAAATGACTGCATTGTCTCTATAGTTTCCAAGGCAGTGGACAAAGGCCATCACGTTGGTACCTTTTAGGGTTAAATGATGTGTAAACCAAGAAAGAACATTTAAACTAATCAGAGATCAAAATTTAATGGTGAATCTTCATTAAAAATGTCAAATCAATTTCACATGGATAATGTCATGATGACATCATTCAAATACTTATATCAAAATTCATTGTTGGATCTTGTTCTGATGGTAAACTGCATGTGCAAACTCAATTTTTATTCACACCACCCATAACCATACCTTTTAGTGGGTAAGTGTATCTGGTATTTCAACTACATTTCTGGGAAAGTTACTGTAGAAAGAATTATAGGAAAAGCAATACGCTTGTCATACACATTTAAATGCAAGCATAACAAGAACTTCTCAAAATGGTTTAGACTAATCAATTTGAAAGTTGAAAAAGTGTTAGAATTTAGAAAGTTCTCTTTATCCTATCTACATCAGCCTTTTTCTCTTGTTTCTGCTTATAATAAAGTAGTTAGTTGGAGACACATTACTTATAGGGAAGGAAACTAACCAATGTATTTGCAGTAAATCAATGTAGTCAGTGGATAGCCTCTTAAGGCTCTTCTCTACACTTTCTCTGATATTAGCAGCATTGACCCTCACCACTTCTGCATTGTCACGAAGGTAAGCCGACCGCTCTGAATAGCCAGAAACTTTAGTGGCCAATATCACCTGCTCTATGTTATAGCCAGTATTAGATACTAGTTTTTGGCTCGTATTTGTGCACATACCATATCACGGTTATGAATGTCCTTAGGATAACAGTATTCCATAACTATCTAAAATAAGGCAGCAAACTTTCCAGTGCAAGTAAACATTTGCTAAGTATCCAACTTGAAACATAATAGAAAATTTATGTCTGAATTACAGAGAGTTTCATACACCAGATACTTTCTCAGCCTGATGCAATGGGAGTAACACTTCATTCAATGCTGATATAATTCATGTTAGTGAAAATTTTCAGCTAAAGTAAAAAATGATCCAACCATATAAAAATCTCATCAAGGTCACATGAGAATGCAGCAACTAGATGCACAACCATGGAGGACTCGTTCTTTACTGCTTAAAGTCGTGAATCTATCGAGTAAACTTGAGCTCAGGCATTTAGATTCCATATAACTATCATTTGATAGAGACATATGGAACGGGAATTGTAGAAACTCAAAATTAAGGTTAATATTTTTTCCTCTACAAGATTTAAGCCTAAAGACAATGTGTTTGTCTGTACATATGATTTTTAAACTTATATCTTGTCTTTGAATTGGCTGAAAATTTGAATGGTCCAAGAAAACACATGAAAATAATGAAACAAAAAAGATAACCTAGGGCGTACTCTGATGTCATGTAGTTTAAAATTAGATGGAATAACACTCTTTTAACTTTTAGTCAATGTGCTCATTTGTTACATTTAAAATTTAATAAAAACTTATACATTTTGCAAAACAGCTTAGAATTTTAATGTCCATACCTTCTCACGTGGTTTGGACTTCATCCACGTGGCTATATAACGGTCCGTCCTTCCTTGTGTCTCCTTCCTAGGTGGAACTGGGTACTACATGGAACATGAAAAAGAAAATCAGAAGGTCCACATTTATCAATCATATGAATTTTAAAGTGTATCTATTGAATCAAAGGCCAGAAATAACAAGCATTAAGCATCTGAAAAATGAAATATAAGTTCTGAGTTATATCAATCAATCCTAGCTTTCATATAAGTCCTTAGCTCATTGTTTAGACGTTCCTGTCTAGACAAAATGATGTTTACTGAAGTATCTTAAATGGTGCTCAGAGGCTAATTACAACGAAACCTCACTGACCATTTTTTCTCTAACATTGACATAACTAGAAATTCATGATATAGCATGTGCATAGGAGATTGCATACCTTGTACTGTACCTTATTGTCTTGCAGTTTTATGTCAATTATTTATTTTTCTCACTGACAGTAATTTATTTCTTCCATGCAGCATTCTTTCTCCTTTCAATTCATGAGCAAAATACTTTTAAGTAGTATTAGATACTTCGCAATTCTTTTTGTATTTATTATAACTTAGGTTCCTGAAATTTCATCAGCAGCTGTATTTTTTTTTCCACCTACATACCAATGATGCAGTGGAATATGTCAACTAAATGATGCCACCAAAAACTTTTTCAAATATTTCCTACCTAACTATCATGAACCATGAATAGTTCATATTTTTCTAATTTCGGGTTCTAGAACTCCATTATATTTTGGACCTGAATTCTAATGATGCAGTAGAATATATCAAGTATATGATGCACACTCCTGCTTTCAGATGTCAAAGCAAAAATGACATCGATAGAAACTTTTCCAATAGCTTAATTGTTAGAAGCAGTGAATAGAAAAACTCACCATTTCTGCCGTGTCTAGACAATTAATTCCGCTGTCAAACGCATAACTGAGCATCTCATGTGCTTCCATCTCTGTGTTCTGCTCCCCAAATGTCATCTGATGGAAAAAAAAGAAGTACGATTTATAACAACAGACAGAACAAAAAGAGGAGCGCGTTTCTTGCCGAAATTAACGATAGAAATCGCAAAAAGGCAACCGCTTTTTATTCCCCCTTCATTAGAACATTCAACATCTGATACTGTATTTGCCATGCCATTTGCGAGCACCACCGAGTACCGCGAAAAGGAGCAAGGAGGAGAGGAAGTATCAAACTCACTGTTCCGAGCATGACCTCGCTGACGAGGAGGTCTGAATCTCCCAGCTTCCGGTACTCCAGCGGGTTCTTCTCCCCTTGCTTCGCCCGGACGGCCGCCGCCGGCCTCGCGAGCCTCTTCGAACCAGTCGTCCGCCGCCAGATCCTCCCGCCATTGGCGGCGAAGGAAAGCTTCGAACCGAGACGGAAGGGCGCTGTCTCGGAGGCAGGAGAGAAGCAGAACGCCGACGACGGCCTCGAGCCGCTGTGGACGGCGGCGGACGACGCCCACGACGGCGCCATGGTCGCGTTCTTGGTTCCGAAACGTGAACACTACTACAAGGTGTTTGAGATAAGGCACAGTTACCGCTTGACCGCTCAACTTGGCCAAGTTTAAGTCGAGTCCTATTAATACATTGTGGATTCAAATTGAGCCCTAGACAAGTTTGATTCAACAATTTGAATTTTTTTTTAACCAAGTTTAATTAGCACAGATGATTATACGGGTCTGCGCCCCGAGTTGAGAGACGAGGAAGTTAGTAGCCCCGAGTTCGAGATCCGAAGTCACTAATTTAGCCACTCGTTCGCGTCCGAACACTGGATTAGTCGAGTGCTAGTAGCCCCGGATTACCGACGGGTCCCAGGCTGCGATCGAAAAAAAAATAATTTGATTTTTTTTCTGTTTTCTCTGTTTGTCTCATTTATTATTATTAAGTGAAAATTTCAAAAATTATTACTACTATTTCAAAGAAAAAAAAATGTCACTCGGATGTCAACGCATTCTAATTCAAAAATAATTCGAAAAATGATATCTTGACGATGGGCGGTCGGATGCAATCGGATTGAATATCACATGAAAATTGAGTGGAAAGATTTGAGAAAGATCAACCTTCAAAATGTGCAAAAAAAAAATAATTAAAGTTGGATAATAAAAAAAATTATATTCAAGATGAGAGATGGAGTTCTCAAGTGTTAGTTATTTATTTTGGCACGTACAAATAAGACATTGATTCAAGACCTCAAAGAAAAAAAAGGGATCAGTTAACTAAATTTGTTGTATTTCATCCTTATGTTACTATTAAAGAGTGTTGTTAGAACCGGACCGGACCGGCCGGTTCGACCGGTTCGACCGTTGACCGGGGCCTAGTCCGGTCATGGTTCGATGCAAAAACCGGATAAGGTGTTGGACCAGTCAAACCGGTCAAGAATCGGAAAATAGTGGTCGGACCGCTTGAACCGGCCATTTTCAATGAACCGGCAGGTTCAAGCAAAAAAAAATTTGGGTTGAAAAAAAAGTGTGGGCTTTAGAGATTAATGGGCCATGAATAAAACTATAGTTAAAAGCCTTTTAAATCAATTTTTATTTCTTTTTCGTTTTCTTTTTAAATATAAAAGAATTCTTTACTTGATATTTGTGTTTTAATAAATAATTATTTAAGATATATATTTATTAATAATTTTTGTATCAAATAAAATGTTAATTAATCATAACTTTTGAAAATAAATNCTTTACTTGATATTTGTGTTTTAATAAATAATTATTTAAGATATATATTTATTAATAATTTTTGTATCAAATAAAATGTTAATTAATCATAACTTTTGAAAATAAATTTAATTTTTATTCATGTTTAATCACTTATTTATGACTCTTTTATCTAAATAATAAATTATATTTTAATTTAATATTTTTTAATAGTATCCGGTCCGACCATCCGGTTTAATCGGTTCAACCGGTTAAACCTAACCCGGAGGCTCCTCCGGGTCGACGTCCGGTTTGGTTCTGACAACATTGCTATTAAAAGAGAGTACAATCACATAACAATACTATGAGCATTGCGATGAGTTTGACCATATATTGTTGTGGATGCCATTTTTAGATCGAGTTAGGGATCATTCCTCCACGCCATATGATGTGGAAGTTTGAAATTTTCAAATAGCTCATAAACACCACTCGTTGATCTCCTAACAATCAAAAGCCATTGGACAACTTCTCAAAGAGGTGGCTTCCCCCTCCATCCTCACCTCCTCCCTCTCGCCGGCGACTGCCGAAGAAGCCAAAGCTTCACCGCAGGGCCTCTCCCTGACATCAATTATGGCTGAAGCGGTCGTCTCCGATCCGGACCCCTTGTATGTACATGAAAACCTTAAGCCTCGCGAGAAGGAAGCATTGCATGAGCTCAGGGCAAGGTTGGAAGCTGCTATCGTGACCAATCAACTCCTCAACTTACCTCATGATAAAAGGAGGAACACACGCATCGCACATGTAAGTTCCCCAACTGCTCCTGGTAACAACAACATTAATACTAATGTGTCCTTATGGGGGGTTCCCCTCCTGCCAAGCAAAGGGCACAAGGCCACCAACGAAATCCTACTTAGGTTCCTACGTGCATGGGATTTCGACGTCTCCCATGCACTCGAAATGATGGGCAAGACGCTACGATGGAGGAAGGAGTTCGACGCGGATGGGATATTGGATGAGGAGGAGGAGGAGGAGGAGTTAAGGTCATACAATATACAAAGTAGGAGGGATGTCATGCTTTTGTACGAGGTTTACGGGGTGTTCAACGAGGACGAGGAGTTGTATAACAAGACCTTTGGGAGTGAGGAGGGGCGTGATAGGTTCGTGAGGTGGAGGGTGCGGTTCATGGAGGAGGGAGTCAGACAACAATTGAGCTTCTTCGAACGAAACACGACCATCAAGGATTCTTCCATGTTCATTCAGATTGTTGATCTCAAAGACTACGACGCCAAGACGAAGGAATTGCGTAATGTAGTCAAGACCGTGCTCTCCATCTTTCAGGACAACTATCCGGAATTCGTCACGAAAACAGTAAGTAGTACATAAGGTTAGTTATGAGAAGTTATATATAATTATTTATTATGATACAACACATTTTGAAATATATATTTTTTATTTTCTTCAAAAAAAAATTTTACATTCATGAAAATAATGCGTTGATAATATTTTGCACTACCAAATATCAAAAATGCGGAGGCCACATTATTATGCCAGCACCAAAATATGAAAAGAGAAAGGAATATCTTTTAGAGCAATTATATATTCATCATCTACTTTTCAAGTTTAAATGCGATACAAATTTGAACCATAAATAACGTTTAATGTAGATTAGAAAATCTTGTTGAATCATTCAAATATGTGCCACTTCTATTTTGTCAATATTTGACTATGTGATTTTTTTATATTCTGATCCATTGTTTTTTTTTATTAGATTTTTGTAAATGTCTCGTTGCGATATTATATTTATCGTGCACTGCTCTCAAATTTCGTCCCTACAAGAAGCAAGAACAAGTTTGTGTTTGTGAGACCCTCAAAAGTTACAGAAACACTTCTCAAGTAAGATAACTTTTAGCATTTTGATATTAATATTTATTAAGTCAGTTGTATACTATATATATTATGCACAATTAAATCATGATGATACATTTCCTAGTCTTAACTAACACTACTTTTTCCATCTTTTTTTATAAAAAAAAGGTTCATAGCTCCAGAGAATTTACCGATACAATATGGTGGTCTAAAACGAGATAATGATGATGAATTTTCAATTGAAAATGGCAAAGCATCAGAGTTGTTTATCAAAAGTGGAGGCAAAGGAACAATAGTTATTCCTGTGACGGAGGTAACCAATGACATGCTACATATATATATACATATATATATATATATATATATATGCTTATATAAAATATAATAACTTAAATGTTAATTTTATCCACTTATTTTCTCAATTTTTAAATGTGATATTGTATTTCTAAAGGGGCATTTTATTTTGGTAATCTTTATAGATTATTGATAATCTGTATTTAAAATTATATGTGCTCACCCGATTACCATTTTTATCTAACAATGTAGATAACAGTAATTCACATTACCTAAGAGAGGAGTATATATCCAGATTATCACCCAAGTGATAATCTTATTTGTATTAGTTTTCATATTCGTCCTTTTGAATCTTCCATAAATAAAACATAACATAATAAATAAATCGTCATATAATAATAATAATAACATAAATAATAATAATAATGATTATTATTTATTAATGACCATAATATTATATTCCTATTATTATATTATGAATTGAAATATGGCACTAATTATTATCTATAAGTATTATTAATTAGATTAATATTTTTTATAAATTATTATTATTAAGTATAAAGATTGTTTTATTTATTATTTTAATTTGAAGGGTATTAATTACTTAAATATATTAATTTGTGAGTTTATAATTTAAGTTGACAAATTTTAATTTAATAATACAAAAAATTTTATTTAATAATACTTATAAAGGGTATTTTGATAAAATGATGTATATTATTTAGTAATTATTTATATAAGTAAATATGATAATCTGAATTACCACTTGAATTACTTATATATAGTAAACAGGATAATGCATGTTAAGAGGTAATGCAGTCAATGTCTCCTAAGTGTTTAATTAAGGAGTTCAACATTTTTTTTTCCTATTTAAAATATTATCCTTAAGTTTGACAAGCAACAACCTATTACTATAAACATAATTTAATAATTGATACAATTATACATATTCTATGTTATTTTTTATTTGATTAGTTTTCCTTTTGGGCGAAATATGAAGATGTGACATTTACCCTTGAATTGAATCAGTCATAACTCATGATTTTGATTATTATAACTAACAATCAGAATGTACACTCAATATTTAATTTTTAATTGTCATAATTAATATTAAATGACTTAAATGCTTATTTATACTTATTAAGTATTAGTAGCTATATGTCTTTAACCTTTTTTTTTTGACAAAATGAGGCGTAACTTTACAAAACTTAAAAATATAACAATCACATAGACTAATAAATGAAGAACCAATGAAATAGTCATACATCAATGCACGACTTCATAGTGTACGTAAAAATTGAGACCATATTATTTCTATTCATATACATATATGATGATTGTATCACTTAGTTTTAATGAATGATTGAGCAATGTTGCAAAATGAGCTAAATATAAAGCATTTAAAGCATATGGTTAACTTAGTTATGAACTCGATGAGTATATAGCACTAAGAAATAAATTATAAGAAAATTAAGCATATTATGAGCTAATTTTTTGACGTTCTTTTAGTTATACAATAATATACGTAGATCATTTTCTATATTCTTTTTTATCAAGGTGATGAGTTTGACTCTTTGGACATGCATGCAGATTGGAATCACAATAGTTTGGGACATTGCAGTTGTAGGATGGGAAGTAATCTACAAGGAAGAGTTCATTCCTGATGATGAAGGCTCATACAAAATTTTAATTCAAAAGGAAAGGAAGATTGAAGAATGCGTTAGGAACTCCTTCTACATTAATGAGCCAGGAAAGTTAGTGTTGACTATAGACAACAAAACCTATCTAAAGAAGAAAGTCTTATACAGATATAAGACTAAAGCAACTATCCCATTTTACAATTTATTAAGCCAACCCCAACAACTCCCATTGCCTAATTTATGATATCACATATGCATGTAAAGTTATTGTGCTTCTTTAACGAGGTGTACACATACTAACTATTGATTAACCCTATATGTATGGTGATAAAACAAGTAAATATTATTCTTATTCGCAATAATTGAACTTTCAAATGTCTTGATTGGTAGCAAGAACAATGTGCCTAAACAATGTCCAAGGGTTATTATTTGATTAATATGGTGATCATAACACATGATATTATTAGAAGTAATCACAAAGTAAATTTCATATCTAATAATGGACTCTTGGGTTTATTTTTCTATTATATAACTTGATTACAATAAATTTTGTGTATTTCACCTTTCAATTAAAAAAAATGTTAATATTGTCAAATTTAAGATATTTTTATCAATAATATTAATTATTAAATTATATTATTTTAAAAATGTTCTTTTATCATGTATGTATGTTGTTTATGGACAACCTACTTTCTTAATTTTTAGTTTTTAAAGTCTATAACTATCACCTTCAAGTGTTTCTCTTTTAAATAAATGAAGCTAGAAAAAAAGAATAATGAGTGATCAGATCTGATTTTTTTAAGATATGATAGTTTGATAATTTTGATATAAGTAAATATTATAGTGTGTCAATTTTCATATTTGATTCAAAATTATAAAAATGGTGAAACACTATTATATTTTTTAACTCCCACTCTACTCTTTCTCTCATATTTTCAATATTCAAATTTTGTTATATTTATGCATTTTTATTTTTTTATCATTCTTATTAAAAGAAAAATACGATAAGGAGTGGCTCCCTTTAGTTTCATATTCATGGCGAGGGAGACGACTCCCTCCTCTACCTATTTTGTTAAAGAGGGAAACATCCCATCCTCTCTTCCCCCTTGTTGTCTAATGGCAGTGTAAAAGAGTGAGCCCTCTTTGTAACAAAGGTGGCATCTCTCTCTATCTTAATGTCGTCCCGATGCGGTAGCATCTCTCTCTATCTTAATATCTTAACATCTCTCTCTATCTTAATTAAAAGTTAAAGAATATAAGAAAAAGAGATAATAGGAAAATAACTAAAATATATTTAAATTAAATTATTATTTGTTATTTAAATATATAAATTAATATCAAAACATGTTTTTTATAAAAAAAAATTAGATATATTTATTGACTATAAAAGTTGAAGTTACTATAAGTAATAAAGAATATAACATAATAATCAAAATTTTCTTCTGACCAATATCATTT
>LTAE01000602.1:7185-49949 GCA_001647135.1 Pontederia paniculata
TCTCTCTCTCTCTCTCTCTCTCTCTCTCTCTCTCTCTCTCTCTCTCTCAATTAATACTTGTTCACCGTCGACATTTTGATCGGATATTAAATGGAAAAAAAACATTTGGATCGCATCTCATGATTCAGCAAGTGACGAACAGGCGTGTGAGGATTGATAATTTATGTTGCGATTACGATTGCTTTTGAATTATTTTTTTTATCTTATTGAATCATCATGTCAAAATCATGGACACCTGCTACTAAATAAAATTACGAGAATTGGTTAGAATCTGGAGCAATAAATAGTTTAATTTGATTTATCAATTTTAATTATATTTGAATGAATTAAAATATAATACTTATAGATAAATTTAATGGATATTTGGATTAAAAGTGAAAATTAAAATATAAAATATATTTTTAATAAAAACTAAACTTAATAGATTTTAAAATTTATAGTAAGTAATATAAAATTAATCTCATAAATAAATATTTTCATACAATTATTTTTTAAGTTTGATTAAAATATTAACAATCATAATTAATAAATGATATTAAATAATATCACAAATTGGCATTTTTATATTTTTTTTAAAAATAAATAATAAATGCCATAAAATTAATCTCATGAATGAATAATTTAATAATAATAATTTCAACATTTTTTTTAAAATAAAAAGTATATTACTAAATAATTTGTATTATAGGTTAACTATAACATAATAAAATTATCATCATGAATAATATAATAAAACAATTTATGAAACTTATTTTAATCTCACATGTAAATTAATAAATAACAATAAGTAAAAAAATACTAATTAAAAATATAATGGTTAAAAAATTATTATTTGATATTATGTTGAATAAAGAAAAAAAAGTAAAAAAATGTCAGTAATGAAAAAAGAGCTGCAACAATTGCATTAATGTTACTGTTGTGGCAAGAAAGTTCTGATTACTTCTTATAGTAAGAATCTAAATTCAAAATCTAGGATCAAATGATTGTAGATTTTGATCTAAGATTCTGATTTCGATTCTATTAAACAACACATTGTTTAGCAGAATTGAAACAAACCCATTAAGTAGAAATAAGAAATTGACTTTATGTGTTGTTTAGCAGAATTGAAACGAACCCATTAAGTAGAAATAAGAAATTGACTTTAAGAAGCTTTTGTCCAAAGGGATAAATTCTATCTAAAAAAATAGTTTTCTTTTTAGATAATTGGTTATATTTTAAGACGTAAAAAGATAAAAGAAGCTATTTATTTATTAGATATTTTTAATGCTAAATCATAGTAAGTTGATAAATAGCTTTAAGTTTTGATCAATTCCTATCAATGCACATAATTATTAGCTTCGCATGGATTGAATCAGGGGCGGACCCATATATATTCGGAGGAGGGCACGCCCCCCCCTACTTTTTGATATATAAAGTATATATATACTTATATACTAGTAGTTATAGTCAATAAATAAAATAAATACTAATAAATGATCACAATTATCTAATTGATGTAGTGGATAGGTGGTTTTGACTAACATCTAAAAGTTTAGAGTTCAAATTTTGACATATTTCATATTTTTATAATTTATTATTATATATTTTGACCCCTATTTTTTTTTCTTTCTAGGTCCGTCCCTATATTAGATGATGGACACTAAATTTTAAATACTATGATGATAATAAAAAGATGCAACGAAAGTTGCATATAATGAGATATTTGATACAATGATATCTTATTTTTTTTCATTTATCGTTGATTCCAAACATGAAATGCATAAAAAAAATAGGAAAAATATTTACACATCAACTTTGTATTAAACTCGAACCTTCGTTAGATCGACACTTAATATGGCAATGATCCGACCTTATTAATTTGGTTGGTAACTGCAAATAGTTCTTTCAATCAATACCTCAATGGTCCAATGATAAATTGTTAAACAGATAGAAATTTGCTTGGATGTACGCTTCGAGTTGTATTTTGCAGCAAAAAAAAAATGCAGAAATAAGAGAAAATGGGCTAGATGGGCCTTGGGAGAAGAAGCTGGCCTCATTTGAGGTTATTAGGGTCCAAAATTTAGGAGTGGGCTTGGGCCGCTCATTTAATCAAGATCCAATAGCGATTCAAAATCCTAAAAAATCTCTTTTTTAAATAAAAAAGTAGAGGTCAAATAATATCTATTTATCTATAACGAAAATATTTACTACTTCGACCTTTAAAAAATCAGTAAAATGAATTGGTATAATTGGGCCAAATTCGAACAACTTTGTTGTATATTTGATTACAGTAGACTATTCTTTGCCCCAATGCATTATTATTTATTGATAATTCATCTCTTATTCATTCTACTTACGTTTATAGTTCATTTCTTTTATGTTGGATAACTTTTTTAGCTCTTGAACCTAACGTTGTCCCTTCTCTTTGATTAGGCTGGTTTGAGGACATCAAAATGTGAATCCTACTTACTTCATCACATATCAATCCTCATACATGTGAATGAGCCTTTCCAACACAATTAAAAAAAATAAATGTAAGATAACTTTTCAAAATATTTTTAAATATTTAATTAATGAGGGATTAACCCTCCAACCATTCTGACAAGAATGATTTGGTATAACTTCTAACACATGTTTCTCGCAAGAAAGACATGTATTAATTACGTTTTCTCCTCATATACCTACAAACGTAAACCGTCACATATGTTACATTGTCGTTTGTCACTTTTTCTATCGTAATATTATTACGTGAAATGCCACATGGGATTCTTTTTTTTTTCCTCATAGCACCAATCAGTCCATGCTGAAAGCCACAATAAAATGGTGCAATTATAGTACATTTGATCTAAAGCTATTAATTATAAAAGGCAGGACATGATTTGCATTGGCACCTAGGAGATCAACCACACCCAATTTAATTCCCATGTTTCCCCTCATTAGAGTAGTAGTAATAGTAGTAATCTTTGGAAGGTTACTTGTATTTATGAGAAAAGTAGTTGGCTAGTTCTTTACCTCAATTAAATCATGCAAAGAACAAGTATCACCATTTCAACATTTTCTCTCCTCTGCAAATAATTAAAAAAAAATAGTAAAAAATAAGACCTCCATCTTGATGACCCCATCACGCATGAGTCATGACATACTTCTATCCAATTGAATAAAGATATCTTTTTAAAAATAATTAAGATCTAAATGCTAACTGGTGGGCGCAATTTAAGGTCTCTGCTCCGCGGGTCGTTATACCGCTCTCCAGATCGATGTTAATATCTGGCAAATAAAAAAAAAGGAGTCCAATTTGTTGGGGTTTTTAAACCCGCAGGAGGAGAAGGAAAAGAGAAAAAAAAAAAGAGACGTTTTTTTTCTTCTTCTTGGTTTGGGGCCGCGCGTTCGTGGCGAAGAGAGCGCTCTGAGAAGAGTACGCAGAATAGAGAGGGAGAGAGAGACGGGAGGAACTGGAGAAGGGCTTGAATTCTCAGTCTTCTGTTCGAATTTTTTAAGCTTTGCTAGTGGATTGTGCGCTGGATCGCGACCATGGCGATTTTGGCGGCGCTGGTTGTGGTTCCGCTCGGCCTTCTCTTCCTCCTCTCGGGCTTAATCGTGAACACGATCCAGGTAATCGAATGCCTGCGGTACGGTTAGACTTCTTATTTAAAGACGGGATTTTTCTGGTCGTTTCGATCTATTTGGAGTGGATTTCTGGAGTTTGGGAGGTCTGGATTTGTTGGGTTTTCGAAAAAAGTGGGAGAAATTTAGAGGAAAAAATGCCTTTTTATCTTCCTTATCGATTTTTTTCTTTCATTATAGGCAATTGATTTGAGTAGTTTAGCTTGTCCTTTTGTCGCAATTTTCTCGATCTCATTTAAGTGCGGAGTACTTCTCGATCTGCAAAATTTGATGAGGGTTTCGTTCTTTATGGGTTTAGATTCTGATCGAGAATGCACCTGTTTTGCATTTGCATTTATTTTATGTGTTTTTCTCTGCACAGGCAACGTGTTTCATTACAATACGACCAGTATCAAAAACTCTATACAGGAGGATTAACAGAGTGCTGGCTGAATTACTATGGCTCCAACTTGTTTGGCTTATTGATTGGTGGGCTGGTGTGAAGGTGAACCTTCGCTGCCAAATCTTGTTACATTACACATGATTTGCCCATTTAGAGTTTGATTGATAACTTATTTTTATTATGTGTAGTACTGATTCTCATGATCTTTTCCTTCTAAAAACAATCTCATGATTTTTGTGGCTATTAAAGAATATAAATATAAAGATGTTGCTCTTTCTATCAGCTTAACCTTTTAGGATTATTGATATATATATTTTAAAATGGTATCAGAGCCACAGGTCGAGTTTGAACCTCGGCGTTGTTCGTATTAAAAATTAATTTTCAACCTTAATTGTCCACGTGTTGGGCTTTGGACTAGATCAAAATTGGCACCGGCCTACACGTGAGGGGAAGCTTTAAAAATATAATTATAAAGATGTTACTCTTTCTATCGGCTTAAGCTTTTATAATTGCTGGTAGCACATCTATTTTAAAATTCTTCTACTTTCTTTGGTGAATGACCAGTCATAATCTCTAGCTGTTATTTTGACTGTTTCTACCATTGAAAGGTGGTATCTACGAAAATCGATAAAGTAGAATATAGTTATAGTATAACTTTTCATTGAGAAGTCTCGATATTTGTAAAGGTGTTGTGAAATTTTTGGTACAGGTCTCTTATGTAATGTCTCTGTTGTAACAGGAAATATATGTGATAATGTCCAGTGTATTTGATGTTTGTTTTACAAAATGTTAGTTCAAGAACTGGCAAAAAAGCGCTGTCAACTGATTTAAATGTATTTGGAACATTTTATTAATGGGCAATATAAGATTAAGTAGCTCAGGTGTCAAAATGTTTTTTAGGTCTGCTGCACCTGTCTGGATGACTGGGACTTTCAACAGCCATCCTTTCTTTTCTAAAAAAAAATGTCGGATGCACTTGTATTTAACCTGATTATGCATCTTATTAGTGGAATACCCTGTGGGTGACCTTAGTTTTTTGTGATTGCACTGAGAGAAGTGATGGATTTTCAACATCGACAAGTAAACAGCAATTCCCCCAAACAGAAATAAAGAAAAAACTTGGCAGCAAAATATGTTTAATTGTTGTTTGTGTAACCTTTTTTGATGTCACAATGTGGGGTTTAAAGTTTAATTGTGACGAAGTTATATAGGCTTTCAGCCACAGGAAAATGTTAGTACGATAGCTAGCTTCTGATGATCTCATATTTAGTTTTGATGGTTACAAAGCTGATAAATAATTTTTTTTTGAAGTCAAATTTGATGACAAATGCTTCAGGCCTCTTATAGTTGTGATATATTCTGTAGCAAATGATGATGATCAATAATTAAAAAGAACAGATCTTTTTAATTTTAACATGTTAAGTCTCTATCTAACATAAGCAGATTACATTTGGAAAAAAGATGCTGTTATGATCTAAAATAAAGTCGACATCTATATTTGCTACCAATAAGAATGTTCTTGAAGAGTTTCCTCCAAAGAAAAAATAATGAACTTGAGATTCAAGTGTTTTATGCAAGTGCAAAACACCTGCATCTAGTATTTCTCCATGTCCTTCCATAAATTCTGGAAGTTGTGGCATCAAAAGACCCTTTCATATCCCAAGTCTGCTGTAAGTTATCACCCTGAAAGTTAACAAGCTTGGTTAACCATCCTTTACTCTTTAAAAAAAAATGAATATCACCCTAAAAAGAGTCCGCTATAAGTGATATGTTTAATGCTATATGCTAATCACTTACTAAGCTTGAATCTTTTTTATTTCCTATCTTCTATGAAGGATTTTCTTGTGGATCTTTTTGTGTTTATACTTATTTTGCTCAGGGAGCTCACGAGACTTCTTATACAAGAATTTGAACATATACTATTGTTTTTGCAGGTTCAACTTTTTTCAGATTCGAAAACATTTGATTTAATGGGTAAGGATTGAACTTAAAACAAGTGAATTTCATAGCTTTGTAATTATCCATGTGCGATAATATATTTCTCTAAGTTGAACTTGGTCTTCACTCCTTCCTGAGCTTATTTGGGCATTTTACAGGTAAAGAGCATGCACTTCTTATATCTAATCATAGAAGTGACATTGATTGGCTTGTTGGATGGATATTGGCTCAGGTGCATACCTTATCTTGACTTCATGGGTTTTGGCTCAGTAAGCATTTGTAGATTCTCATTAGGCAATACATATATGGATAAAACCATGTTTTAGAGAGTGACATGTATTTGGAGGAAAACTTTTTAAAGTTTTCTCAAACATAGATGACTAATTTGTTGGTTGGTTGTTCTTTCTCAGCGATCTGGTTGCCTGGGTAGCACATTAGCTGTGATGAAGAAGTCATCGAAGTTTCTACCCGTGAGTATTTAACTAAATATTGGTTTTTCCTAAATATGTATTAGACAATTCCCTTTAAATCAAATTAATTAATTCATGCATATTGAAGTTTATTTTAGTTCCAATCTTGAATAAGTCACATTTTCATGATCAACATTAGTGGACCCTATATATAGACCTAAGATATTAAATTGAAAAAAATAATCTCTTTATGCGTCTATCCTCTCAGTGATCAAGGCTATTTAAGTATTGAATATTTGCTCCTTTTGTGGCTTATTTGTATTAAAGCAACCATAACCATATCGATTTTACAATGAATGTGGTGTAGTCTCAAAAGTGTATTCCATGTCACATAGTCGACTCATTCACATACCATAAATATCTTCAAAGTAATATACATGTCAATTGACACGGAAAATGGTTGAATTTTTAACAATTTTTTTTTTATCTTTCTATGCTGATTGAGGGGTCACAAGGTGTGATAGGCTGTGATGATTTTGTTCACTGATGCCGGTAACACAAGGCAATCTACTCTTTTGCTTGGATAATTTTTATCCCTAAACTTGAGATTAAGATAGAAAGAAACATCTTTTACATCCGATTTTTTCTGTGCAAAATGCCAAATACTAATATCTTAATTAGGTTCCACATTATTCTTGCCTTTTTATGGAGACACTTCTCGTTTTGCTCAAGGGAATATCTTGAAAAACAACACAAGCTTCAGACATTTTTGTTCAATGTAGCATTATTCACTAACAAAATGTGTGCTGGCTTATTGGTTAGAAACAAAATTGTGAATGTAATTTTACCATGAATCTGTAGAAGGAAACTGTAAAAAGTTCTTTTGCTTGCTTGACATCCAATAAAAATTCTGGGTGAATGTTCATCTAAGAATTAGGTATTTGCATTTGCATGTTGGCATGCATTGAGCAGCAATGTAGAGGTTGCTCATTGCATGCTGTGGCGTTAAGCTGGCATGGGAGATATGGTAGAACTGTTTAACAGACTGCTTCAGTTTAAACCTCTCGATCAACATCTAACTTTGTGAACATTTTACTGATAATATCAGGATTGAGCCTTTTAAAGAAAAAATTGCCTAAACATATAACATATTGAGTTTACAGAATTTCTTTTATTTTTCTCAAATGTCGATATTTGGCTGCAAATGATAGAAAAAAGGCTAAAATGAAGTTGAGAACAACCTCTTTCAAAAGAAATAAAGTTCTTAAGAAAACTAATAACCCAAGTGGTTTTATGATCATGCTTGAACAGAAAATAATCAATCTAACTAGACTGCCTTAGGATCTGAGGATTGAGTTTTTTAAGGCAATCTCAGGATTTGTTTTGCTTTCTCAAGCTTTCTTAATTTCCAAAATGGTTCTTACTTCCCCATAATTTTTTTGAGAAACTTCCCCATAATTTTATTATCTCACTTCTTTCATTGTTCTTATTCTTTTTTCTTCAAAATATCTTTCTCACTAATGGTGCCCATTTCAGTTTTGGCAAAATATTTTTCCTTCTTATTTTGCACAATGATGTAGATCAGAATTAATTTTATGGGCCTTCTGTCCTAGAAATTGGTCTTTAGTTGTGGGCCTTTAGTACAGCCCATTAGTTTAGTTCCTTTTGGTTAGTTTTCTTAGTTGGCCTTTTAGAAGTCAAGATCGTTGAATAAGCTTCGATGAAGGAAAATCAGTTTCTCGTTATTTCTTTGGCGAATAGATTTAAGTAGATAACCGAATTAGGGTTCAGGAGGTGATTTAACTTAGTAGATCTCCATCACACAACTTTTCATTCTTGAAGTTATTTTTGACGTTTGTAGCTGTTTTCCAATTATTTGAAGCAATCCACTGACATTTTTCCCGTTTCTTTTCTACTAACTGAAACATAACTATCTAATCATGAAAAACTTTTATATTGAGGGAGAGCTATAAAGTACCTAATTTGTCTTAATGTGTCATATGTCCTACTTTTGCAGGTTATTGGTTGGTCAATGTGGTTTGCCGAATACCTCTTTCTGGAAAGGAGCTGGGCCAGGGATGAGAACACATTAAAGGTGATATTTCATTCTGATTGTTATTTGTTTTTTGTTTGAGGAAAGATTGTTATATATTCAAGTATATCAGTATTGATTATATTTGTTGGGATGACCGAAACATGCAGTTGGGTTTGAAAAGGTTAGAAGACTTCCCAAGACCATTTTGGCTTGCTCTTTTTGTTGAGGGCACTCGCTTCACTCCAGCAAAACTTGTAGCAGCACAAGAATATGCAGCATCTCAGGGTTTGCCAACTCCTAAAAATGTTCTAATTCCTCGTACTAAGGTCAATTTTCTTTCTTTGTCTTAAACTTCTGTTATAATGTCTGTCTTTTATTAGTACAGTTTCTCCTTTGTTTGCTTGTCCTTTGCTCATTCATGGATTTGATCAACAATAAAGGAAAAATCTTTATTGGAAGACTATAGTAGTGTTCTATGATATATTGTCATATGCATATCTAATGTCACAGAATGATTTTCTTGTTGGTCTGGTTTCTGTCTGCTGATATTTTAGTGTTGAATTTCCAGGGATTTGTTGCAGCGGTTAATATTATGCGCTCTTTTGTCCCTGCTATCTATGACGTAACAGTATCTATTCCTCCAAATCATCCTCCACCGACAATGCTTGGAATTTTGAAACGCCAACGTTCAGTGGTATGCAAACTATCATCAAAATAGTGTGAATGTTTTGTCATCTTTTGTTAGATTTTTAACTTCCCCCTGCCCGACCCATTTGGTCTTCACTGGAGTTTAATATTATTTTGAAGCACTTTAGTAAAGATGAGTTTTGCTTCTTTCTTTGTTGCATCTACCCTTCTACCTACAGAGAAAAAAAGATCACAACCTGTTTCCTTATCTATTTCCTTCATTTATTTGGATAACAATATCGAAATTCAATTTTTTTTTAAAAAATATTCAAGCCCAAGCTTTTTAGTAACATTATTCAACACCTGTCTAATTCTGATCAATCCTACTTGTGTCTCCTACGGCAAAAGACTTGGGGACTTTATCTTAGGGATAATATGTAACCTTTTAATTTTAATTGCCTTGTTGCTGAGAACTATTTTGTGACACAAAACTGATATGTTGATATTGAGATTGGATATCCTGTTTATGAAAAGGAATTGCATGTTGGTTGTGTTATACTTCTCTGGTGCCTGGTGTTATATAAGGGTTTTGGATGATAACATTCAGTGTTTCCTTGAGAAATTTGTGCGAGTCACAAAATAAGTTGTCATTGTTGGCAAGCTAATTGGTATAATCTTTGACGGGCTCTAGATTTGACCTGCCAGATTAGTATATTTTACCCCTCCTGGGAACTTTTGACCTATGCATTTTCTGTTCGATTGAGAACATGAGATTTCAGTTCTGTCTAAATCCAGGTACATGTTCACATAAAGCGGCATTCTATGCAAGATCTGCCTGACTCAGATGAAGGGGTAGCTCAATGGTGTAAAGACATATTTGTAGAGAAGGTATTTATTTTTTTACAACCTGTTGTCCTATTGTTAATTCAAACTTTGCTTGCTTTATTTCTCAGATTTTCTTGTCATCACATGCCTAATTATTTGATCTGTTTAATTCAATACTAATAGATTATTTGTTGTTTTCTTCTTATGTCGGACAGGATGCGTTGTTGGATAAATATATATCAAAGGGCACATTTGGTGATGAAGAAAGGAGTATTGGTCGTCCCATAAAATCCTTGCTGGTAACAGCTCTCATTTCCTTTCGTAATGGAAAATCTTACCATGACACTATTCATCTTTAATAATGGAAACATGGAAAATGATCGATGTTGTAAGGCTTCCTTCATCACTTCATGAGCTTATTCAAGTTCCTTTACAAATATAATCAAGCTGTCCTTTTGCATGGTTTGATATTTTGACATTCCACAGTGATGGCATTAGTTTGAAAAATGAATCAGTGTACATATTGTCTTTACAAATGCAAGTTTTTTGGGCTACGATATCTGCCTTTACGCTAATAAAATCTGGCTTCTCTTCTTAGGTATAGCTCCGTTCCATGGCTATGTTAATGATTTAACAAAAAAAAATGTCGAACAAATAACCGAGTCATGTTTGAATTTACTGGTTTTACGTTCATTAATGGATGTTGTGCCTTCTGGAACTTATTTCTTTTGAGGAAGGAAGGGGAAGGGTGACCAAGTTCTCCCGGAACTTTTTTTCAGCAGTTTGTTTTCCATCATCTCCAACATCAATTATATGCTCCATACAGGTGGTTGCATTCTGGTCGTCTCTCCTGTCATATGGTGCCTACAGATTCTTCAAGTGGTCTGCACTTCTGTCAACATGGAAAGGAATTGCTTTCTCATCTTTGGCACTGTTACTGGTTGTAATCGTCATGCATGTCTTCGTTTTGTTCTCTCAATCTGAACGTTCAAGCTCAGCAAGGGCTGCGCGAAACCGAGTACACAAAGATTAGAGCATCTTCAGAGGTACAAAGTGCTCAGCCACATCAGATGGGAACTATCCAAAGTTATGTCCTAGTTGTTAGTAGCAAAAACTTAGAGTCCAAATTTAATCTTCTTTTGTGTTTAAGTTTTTTAGTTTATGTTAATAGATGCTGTTCTCATTAAGTTCTAGATCATTTAAGAGAACTTCTCTTAGTCTTTCATGATCATTGCCTTGTACACATTATTGAAGGAAGCGTTTCTCAGTTGCAAGGCATGCTATTCTTGCAGCAAAATATTTTGGGGTACAAAATTTCTGCTTTTTTTTTGTTGTGGTCAATTCAGTTGCGTGTATTGGAAGAAGGATAGTTATCCCTAGAGGATTATTGCTCCTAGAGGATAAGAATGGAATGGAGACATAGTGTTACCTTAAATCATTTATTCATTTTTATTTCTAAAACGAGGACAACTTGTTTCAATGTGTTATTTTTTTTTTGGTAGAAAATAGTAGTTTTTGTTCTTCGACCACAATTGCGATAAAACTTGTTTGCATGTTTTCTAGATTTTTTTTCTCAGAAAATGAAAATGTGTAAATGTGTTTAATTTATGATTTAATGAAAACAAAAAATGCTTTCTTCATTTCAACAATCAAAATGTAAAGAACGATGTTGTTTATTTTCCATTCTCAATTGAAAATATAGTGACAATTGTTTATATATGCTTTATTTAAGAGTAATTTTGTTTTAACACATTACATAAAATACCTTTCCTCTCCTCCCTCTCATCTTTTTCTTCTCTCTTTGTATTTTCTCCCTTTCCTCTCTTTTTAAGAGCAAATCAAGTATTGAATATAATGGATATACATTATAACTTTTTAAAATTATTTTAGTAAGTTTAGAAAGTAAATACAAAAAATAACTAATCAAGTAATTAGTTATGAGAGAATAAATTCATATTGAGATGCATGAGCGCATTTAAGTCTTTCATGTATTATATGGGAAAAAGATTATGCATCCCAAAAAGCCTGCAAGTTGACAAAAGTGCATTGGCATTAAGATAGGGCACGGTTGCATCTTTTAATCTATCTTCTTAAATCTTTCTAATTCTCTCACAATGACATACACTCTAATTATATTATTTTCTTTAGATATTTTAATAATGTGAGAATTAGGAGGAAGTTAAGATAATGAAATATGAAGAATGAAGCATTTTCCATTGAGATATTGATGTGAAGATTTCGTTCCAAAGAAACAAATGCTAGCAAGTGTACTAATCGTTCAAGTAATAAAGTGAACGAGTACAAAGTTATCATTCTAATTTCAGAAGTTAATAAAAGACAACAAAATATGGATTGAAGTTTAGTTTCAAAAGATTATAAAAAAAATTTGAAATTTAACAATTAATACTAATGATGACTAGACCCTGGACAACAATAAAGATTAGGAATAATAATAGCAAACCCTATATAAATCATCACAAGATAAAACCAAACAATTAGGTCTTCAGATGTATTATGAAGACCTATGGTTATGACCTCCCTTAATGGGTAAATCAACTATCCAGATGATGAACAATCTAGAGTTATTCCTTAATGGTTCTACTGTTATGTTGTTATCATAGGATGTAGTAATTTGCCTCCTTAAACTATCGAACTCCCCCCTACCCTTAACGGATTGACTTGATAGACCACAAACTTAATCGTCTTTAATAGATCAATATAGTAGGACATGAATTACGATAAAGTAATTGTCCATGGTGTATAACTAATGATCAATAAAAACTATTCAAAGTCTCAAGCAATCATGTTCATAAAGAAATAAACTAAAATTAACAACAAAAATTGCAAAGGTTATAGGGTTTGATCCCAGTAAATAACCTATTACAAAAAACATATCAAATAAATCATTTAAAATCAAAACAAATTTGTCCTAACTGAAGGTAGAACAAGGAGACACTCTTTTGGACTTCGAGTAGGTGTTGAACGAACTTCTTAATGAGTGTATCACTCATTCTCCTTCTCGAAAGCCTTTTGGAGTGCTCCTTCATTCCTGGCGTTAAAGATTTGGGTGACGGCTCCTAGCATGCGACAATCTTTTGAAGTCTTTTTATACCCTAGCACCTCAGGTTAGGTTTCCTAGAGTTTAGAATCGATATGACATCTTTGCATATGAGCCCTTCCTTTAAAACTCATTCTTAAATCAATGACTATAATAAAATCCTTTTCCATCTCTTTAGAAAAAAAACTTATGTACTTGTTCATCAAGGCTTCAAAGTTGCTCATGTCATCACGCCCGTGATGGCATATCACGACCCGTGGCTCGGGCGATGCTCTAGGTTGGCGGGTGTAAATTCCTCTTATTACGACCGTGATAAACCATTTCTTTGATATCACTCTACATTGTCCAAATCGTGACTCTTCGTTGCCCCTCATGATAACTTTACCTGGATGGTACATAATAGAAACTTTGTAATCCTTTAAAAATTCTAACCACCGATGTTCTCTCATATTAAGATCCTTTTGATCAAATATATGTTTCAAACTTGTGTGGTATATATATAACTCAAATTGCTTTTCGTATAAATAACTTCACTAGATTTTTAAAACAAACACCACTTCAACTAACTCCAAATCATGAGTAGGATAGTTTCTTTCATGATTCTTTAACTACCTTATGCATAAGCCATTACTTTTGCATTTTGCATTAGGACACACCCAATGCCAATTCCACATGCATTTGTATAGATAACAAATTCACATGTTCATAATGGAATAGTTAATACAAGTGCCGAAGTTAACATCTTTTTTAATTCTTGAAAATTTTATTCACATTTAGGCGACCATATAAATTTTAGTCATTTCCTTATCAAGTTAGATAGAGGTGTCAAAATCTTTGAGAAATTTTGAATAGATCTATTATAATAGTTTGTTAATCCAAAAAGCTTCTAATTTCGACAACTGCCTTTGATTTATTCCATTCCATCATTGCCTCAATTTTTGTTGGATCAACTGAAGTTCCATCCTTTGATACAATATGACCAAGAAGCATCACTTGTTCCATTCAAAAGTCACATTTTGAAAACATTGTATACAATTTATGTTGTCGCAAGGTTTTCAATATGATTTTCAGATATTCTTGATGTTGTTCTTTATTTAGGGAATATATCATAATGTCATCTATAAACACAACAATAAATTTATGTAACTTTGGTCTAAACACTTTGTTCATCATAAAATTAAATGCATTTGGTGCATTTGTTAAAATCAAATTACAATATTATAATTCGTAATGCTCATATCTAAATCTAAAAGCAATTTTTGAAATATGTTCTTCGACTATTCTTAACTGATGATATTCCAGTTGAAGGTCAATTTTGAAAAAAATAACAGTAGAGGCCAATTGATCTAAGATATCATAAATACGGGGAAACAAATATTTATTCTTTATTGTAATATTATTCATCATCTTGTAATCAAATATAAAACCGCAAGGATCATTCTTTTTCATAAACCAAATAGACACTCCCCATGGAGAGACACTTGATCGGATAAAATCTTTATCTAGTAATTTATGTAGTTGCTTCTAGGAGTCGTTCTATAAGTAGGTTTCAATATTGGAGCAATCCTCGGAATAAGTTCAATTTTGAACTCAATTTCTCGACGTGGTGGCAAACCATGAAGATCTTCTGGGAACGTATCACGAAATTCATTAACTATCTCTATCTACTCCAATGACTTAATTGGACTTGGTGTGTCGATTTTTATTACATTTGCTAAGAAGTCACTACAACCTTTTCTGAAGAATTTTGCAAGCTTTCACTACAAAAATCATCACTCAATTATCTTGGTATCCCAAGGATTGCCAATTTTGAATTATTAATTTACCAATTTGTACTTTTTCTCTACACAAGAGACAAACATCATATAAGGACAACCAATCCATGACCAGAATGATATCAAAGTCTATCATGGATGATAGAATCGAATCAACTACCTAATCTTTGACTTAAGCTTTCACTGACACATCACATAAATATTTTCTAGAAATCATAACCCTCGCAGGTGTGATCACTTATAAATAAATGATAGTTATTTTGTATGAGTATCAAGCATAGACACAAAACTCTTCGAAATAAATGAATGATATGCTCCTGAATAAAAAGAACATTTAGCGCAATGATCTAAAACAAGAAGTGCACCTTGAATCACATCTTCCTATTTAAGGGTCTCATTTGCGTGTAGCGTAAAAACACATCCAAGAACTTTCTATGACACATTGATAGCAGATGGATTGTTTTAAAAAATTTCTTTTTATCTTCGGGCAATCTCAAATAAAATATCTATTTTGTCCACAAATCAACCATACACCCAACTTTATATAATATTCTCTAGGATGTGATTTGCAATAGTAAGAACAATGTTTACCATTACTTTTTCTTCTAACTTTCCTAATAATTTTTTGTTTCTTTCTTTGTTGCCAAATTTGCGCCTTTCCAGGGTGGAAATATATTTTTAGATTCTTTCCCTTTATATTCTTAATTCCATCATCGTACTCTTTCTCCATAGTGGAAGCCAACTTAGCAGCATCACTTAAGCCTCGTTTGGATGATGGATTAGAGATGAATGTGACGGGTTAGTGATGGATGAGTTGAGAATGGTTATTATAACTCATGTTTGCCTATTTTATATTTTGATGGTGTAAAGGTTATGGAAGATTACGAAAATTCTTAAAATCATCATATGTTCTATTACATCAATATGGTGAAATTGGATGTGTTAGACTTTTTATTCTAAACTTACCCTCCGTCTGATTTAGTATTTAAAATTATTTTTCTCATTCTTCTTAATACACGCAAGCAAAGATCCTAGAGTTTTTGTACGTAGTATGTAAAATATTGATTCTTTAATTTGCAATTTATCAATATATAAGCACCATTCCTCAAAGTCGAAAGGGTAAAAGAGTCTTTTTAATAAAATTATCATTTTCTATCCATCTCCTAAATTTTTATCCAAGAAAATGTTGGATATCTTATGTCATCCATTATTATTTATTTTATCCAAACGTAAGTCAAAATAATCTTTCTCAACCCATAACTTTTCAACCCTTATTAACCATCTTCAACATATTCATCATCATCCCTTCATTACTAAACATCCAAACAAAATCGTAAGGTCTTTGGAGCTTCACACATCATTTTAACTTTCAAGTCTAGCTTCAAACCTCTCACAAATATATTGAATCTCATTTTTTTATGACTTATCTAGAGTGCAATACTTTTCAAATTGATAATACTTTTGTCATGTATTCAAGCACCATTAAATTGCCATACTGAATATTCAAAAATTCTTTTTGTTTTTTATCTTTTACATGTTGCGGAAAGTAAAAATAGTTAGTGTTGGACTTTAAGCCCATGAAATACCCAACTAGGTTTAAGTTAAATTATACCTAATCAACTTAGGTATTTGAGTTGAAGTTGAATTATATCATCCAAATTAAATAAATAGGACTTCTCTCTTCTTAGAAAGGTGGAAGAGGCAGAAAGAAAAAAAAAAAGAGGAGACTGAGCATATGAAGAGAGAAAAAAATGAATTTTCATTCTCTTGGTATTTTTAGTCTTTGGATGCCATAGAAAAAAACAGAAGAGAGGGATTTTAAGAAAAGGAGAAGTTCTTCTTGAAAAGCAAAAGATCAAAAACAAAATTAGATTGAGAAAATCTCTGAAGAATTTTTTTTGATATTATGATCACAAAAAGTCATAGTAACCAGGTGATATTATTCCTATTGATTATTTCAAAAATTTTCAGAGGATATCTGTTGATTTGTTCTCATTATTATTATTTCGAGTTTGACCAAAATTTGAAAGGCTTTATAATTCGTTCTTGATATAGTAAACTTATTTTATGATTGCCTTGTGGTTTTTTACCTTCTTGTTGGAAGATATTTTTTCACATAAAATTTGGTGTCTTCTTTGTCTGATATTATTTTCTGTGCACAATATTGACTTGGATTATTTAATTTACACATAGGAACAAAAGGAGAAATCTCAATATTTTATCTATTTAATGAATCTTCGTGGGATGACCGAGTATGTAAGGTACAACAATCATAATGAAGGAAGATTATATAAAGAGGATACAAAACATTGAAGAAGGCTAAGCAATCGACTCTTGAGAAAAATCGTGCAAGTGAAATCTTTCTTCGCCATTTTCTTTCTCTCTAATATTGTTATGTGAGAGCTTTATTGTAATGAGAGAAAATTTCTTTTGTATTCTGAGACCTCCCTGTGAAAAAAAGGTGAATCCTTATCTCTTGAGCTGAAAAAATGCAGTTGAGGTCTACTTGGGTTACCTTCGCTCAAATTCATCTAGAATGTGACATTAATGGATCTCCTATGTTTTCAATCTAGAAAACTCAGAGCAAAGATGTAGGTTAAGGTGTCTCCTCTTAGTTTGCGCATACTCTTCTTGCTAAATTTATATTATGTTTCTTAGTTGTCTTCTATGATTTCAATTAGGATCTATCAAAAGTTGTTTTTAATTATCATTTGTAACACCAATTGACCCCCTCCCCTCTTTGTGCCTTTCGATCCAACATCTAAAGTGTTGAATAAATATTCTATATCATTGTTAACGTAATGATGACACAAGTGGGACCATGTTGGGATCATCCTTATATATCTTTATAGTTACACCTGGACGACATATTAGCGGATATAAAAAATATATTGGCTAAAATTAATTACATAAGCTCTCTTGTTGAAAGCTTGAAATCCAATATGGAAGTGACATTTACTTTCCATAACTCATATAATTCTACTTTTGGTCAAGCAAGAGGCTCTAGACGAGTTATGTTTGACAAAGCATAAACTAAATGAGGAACATGAAATTTGCAATAAAAAGTCAAGCAATATGCATTCTTTTATTGTAGCATTTATCAAAGCCTTATGAGGAAAATATTGTCAATGATGACCTAGTAACCTATTATGTCTTCTTTAATTTTGTATGTTTCAAATGAAATTTGCATTATCATTGTGAAGAAAAAGATACCTTTTCTGTTTTGCAAAGGATGTTCCAATTATAACAGCTATTCATTCTTCAAAGGCTATTGGAGAGACACATTTCTTTCTTGGAACTTCAATGTTTTTTACCATCAAATATGCAATATTTTCATCTAGACCTTGACCGAAAAAAAGATGCAATTTTTTCAGCAAGAGCATAAGAGGAGTCTTACGATTGGTTTCCATTGATATTCCAACAACCCCTTAGAGGACTAAAATGCATGGCTTTTGTGGTTGATTTCACAAAAACAGTTTGCTTCTCTTGATTACTATCCCAAACTCAATGTTTGATCTCATTTACTTGTACTCAAGTTTATTTTTTTTCAATATTGAATCAATATAATTTAGATTATGGTTTAATAATCGGGTGAAACAATCTTTGCATGTCCATAATTCAACAATCTTTCCATGTGGTGTAAGTAAACCTAAATATAAAGTAAGAATGTTTGATGAGAAAGGGATTTAGGAAGCAAACTTGCCATATGGAATATGTACATACATATGTTGGAGTATAGACGCATGGAAACAGGGAGAAGATCAATGAAAAGGACCAGAGAAGAACCTAATACATTTCATTAATCACTAAAACCCTTTAAATAACAATGTTTCTGACCAACTTCTGCAACAAAAGATCAAACTCATCCTAACTTGCTTATCTCCTAGACAACCGAAGATTTTCCTAACCAGCAGGATTAATATTCTATAACATACACATATGTGCACATGCACACACGCGCATGCATACATACGTACGTACGTACGTACATACATACATACATACATACATACATACATACATACATACATACATAGAAGTCATGTTAACGAAGTTGTCTTTGCCGATTATAACTCCAAAGGGACATGATGACACTTGAGAAATATTGTTGGATCATAGGTCACCGCCAACAACGAATATATTCATTGTGTTTAATTTTGAGAATTTGTAGACAAGTATAGCCATTGTTGATGGTTTTCTACATCGCATCTCTGTCAAGGACCTTTTGAGTTATAACTAGCAAAAGACATTAGAGAAGAGGAAGACAAAGATAAGTGAGGCCCGCTTCATGCGAAATGTACTTAGACATTCATTAATCACACGCACACACACTTACTAACCCATCATTTTTTGTATATAAAAAAGAAAATAATTGCTTTGATAATAAAAAAAGGAAAAATGATTAATAATTAGCATTTGCAAAACTTTAGGTTTTCTTTTTTCCTAGATGAAAGAAGAGGAAGGTCCAAGCTTGTTAAGCAACAACAATTAAAACAAAACGAGGATACAAGGACCTAACAATGTACTTTAAACAAATGTGGCAAAAAAAACTCTTTGATTTAGTTTTCTTCAAGAAAGAGAGAATTTCACGAGATGATTGGTGGAGTATTGCAATCTCAAGGGATACAAACAACTAATAGTTCCAAATCCTTGCTATTGCTATTGTCTCCATGATTTTCAGTTTTCAGTCCCGAAGGTGGGTTCTAGTCTCCTATTTCCATCGAGAATGTTAATGGAAACCAATTTCTAATTAAAGTGTGATCATGGGTGGGATCATACTTGAAGAAAAAACTTAACCCAACCTAAAATTAAACAGATTGGATCATGCATTGAATTTTTTAGGGTTTTATTTGTGGTTATATATGTACATTCATGGAATTTTAGAAACAATAACAAGTCCCAAAAAAATTACAAGAATAACCATTGTAAAATCATTACATAGTAGTGATGATAGATTAAATTATGACATGTATTAAAATCTTTAGGATTTTGAATAAATTAAGATTAGTATTTTTTTGTTATTTATTGCTTTTAGCTTTGCAACTTCAGTAGCTTGAGAATCTGATTACTCAACTATAACTAATAAAACTCGATGATCGACCCAATAAGAATTTGTTAGATTTTAACTAATATGACCCCAAAATGGTTGGGCGAGGCAAACCCAAAACCAGTTAGGACCTCAATATCATACAATGATTTGTATATAGATTCATGTAACATCCCTGACAAAGGTGTGATATTGTCCGTTCAGGACCTTAGCCCGCACGATTTTATCAAAACACGTCACACCTAGTGAAAGCCATGTTCCCATATATATCCATCATCTCTCTTGTGACTTGTGCATATGAGACTAATCCAAGCCATGCCTCTTGCATTCTTCCCACCTTAAGGGACTCAACATCCTCCTTGGGTGATCTCCCACCATGACATAGAGGCTCACGCGGAGTGGCTCTGATACCACATGTAACACCCCTGATCAAGACGTGATATTATCCGCTCTGGCCCTTAGCCCGCACGGTTTTATCAAAACACGTCACACCTAGTGAAGATCTTGTTCCCATATATATGCATCTTAACACTACATATATATGGTGATTTGATGGTTTAAATTTTTGTAGTGAATATATAAGTTTTAGATGGTTGTAGGATACTTAGACTATTTAAAATGTTCACTAATTGTTTACATATAAAATGCTTCTAGTGAAACCTTATTACATCATATCCAAAGGTAGTGTTTGGGAATGTGAACTTGTGGTTCTCCCAGTTCTAAGGAATAATTTAATTTGATAGATTAATTATATTCTTATCTAGATAATTAAAATATAATGATGAGTTAATTTGATAAATAAATTTTAATAGGTGTTTCGATAAAATGTATGAATAAAAAAGATAAAATATATTCTTTTAATGAAGATAAAAAAAAATTAATTGAATTTTAAATTATAGCAATATATTATTTTTTTATTGTAGATTTAATTTAATAAAATCAATTTTTTCTTGCAAAATTGAATTAAATAATATAACATAGATCCCATGAATAATATAACAAAATACTTTGTGAAATTTATTCTAATATCATGTTTAATATAATAAAATGTTTGCATATAAATAATTTAAAATAGATAAAAGATAAAGTGAGTTGATTAATATTTCTATAATTATATTATTAAGTTAGCATAAAACAAAAGTTTATTATTTAAAATTAGAAGTTGATATTTAAACTTAAAATATAATACAAAAACTTGATTAAAAAAAATAAGAGTGGATAGACGATAAAGAAAAAAAAATATAAAAATGTTATATAAAAAAGAAATAAAAAAGTTGGGTTGTTTCAATAGGTGGGAATCCATTCATTGGATTCCTGCGTACAGAATCAATTGAAATCGGTCTAGGTCATTCCAAATGCGTAAACCCCTCACAGAAAATATTGCGTTAAATTTAAACAAAAGATATTAATAATAAACAATACAAATATAGCGAAGTGATATTATTTTTATAATTATGTTATTGAGCTAGTATAAGATTAAAAATTACTACTTCAAACTAAAAGTACTTAAAAATTAAAAATATAAAGTTAACCTTTAAATTAAATTTTAAAAGAAAAAAAAGAAGAGAGTGGGAGGGAAGAGAAAATTAAATTAAATTAAATGTATAAAAAAGAGAGTGAGAGGATAGAGAAAATATCACCATCAACTCGAAAAAAAGAATTTGATCATGTAAAAAAATAGATGTGTGGTGAAGTAGTAGGAACCATCACGTCCATGATGCAAACAAGAATTTATTTATTGTAACCCGAATCAACTGTTGTTAGATTCTATTAAACGTTATATTATTTTGAAAAACTTATGAAACTCAATAAAATTCAAATCAGGTTCCAGTTTCAAACATAACCCTAGGACAATCATACGTGAAGTAAGCCTCTATGTATTCTCTCTCTAAGATCATTAGTAATTTTTTTTTATAAAAAAAATTATTAGATGAGTAAAATGTTTAAGATAAAAAATAAAAAAGCTTCTGCCTCCTAAAAATTCTTTATCAACTCTTTTAGATATTTTTTTGAGTTAGGAAGTTGTAGCATTTTTCAAAGTAAAATAATATCGTCAACATATCTATTATTTTTTTTATCTTGAGTATATTCAGTCATTTAATATTTCATTTAAAAAAAATGATCAAGAAAAGAAATGAGGTTAAGGTTTCTTGTAAAGATGTATTTTTAAAGGAGTTACCTGAGCGATTTCATAATCTAGGAAACTGTAAGAAAATTTCCCAAGTTATAACATTTGCAGAAATAAGCATACCTCTCTATCTCAACAATATTATGATAGGAGAAAATTATTTCCACCGCCAATGGTTTGTTCTAACTGTAAGCTAAGTTAATATTGGTTAAGTATGGTAAGACATAAACAATTCCTTTAAGAATTTTTAGGTACTTCTAACAGGTGGGCACGACAAGGGCAAAGAGCCGCGCTGCGTCGCGTGGGCTGGGCTGGGCTGGGCTGGGCATCACATCGCGTATTGTGGGGTGAGCATCGTGCGGGGCTGGTGCTGCACAGTTGGGCGCTCACAACATGCAGGCGGTTGTATCGAGCATGCCGAGCATGATGAATCTCCTAACGGGCCAAGAGAGCTGCATCCATATAAACCTATAGGTGAACCTCATCTGTGGGCGAAAAGTTCTAGGGAATTGTATCATGGACGAGTAAGCCATGAGAATCATGTTTATGCGAATGTGTTGGGAGAGTATGAAAACAATATTGTCGTATGAGAAATTCAAGACACAAAATAATTTGTTAGAGTTTGATTATAAATTTTCAAGATTTAATATTAAAATGAAAATTTGTAATTTATTTGTTTAAAACTCTATTTTCCTATTTAGTTAGAATTCAATTTATCTTTGTAAAATTGGTGTAAGAGCCTAAGAATCACGAGAATATAAATAAGAGGGAGATTTTATCACCAAGGATGAGATTTTCTCCGATACGGCTTGAGCCCTCATCTAGAGCTTGATGGAAGGTCTTGGTGGTCTTCGGTGACCTGAATAATTTGTTTATAATTCTTTAATTTTGAATAAATATTTATTTTTGTTCGAAGATATAACTTAATTAATTAGTGATGAATATTGTTAAATCTCTATTGTCTTCTTCTTCTTCTTCTTCTTCTTCTTCTTCTTCTTCTTCTTCTTCTTCTTCTTCTTCTTCTTCTTCTTCTTCTTCTTCTTCTTCTTCTTCTAGTTTCGTAACAAATTGGTATAGAAGTTTTATGTTTTGATATATTTCGATATCATCTATAACAATTGTTATTGATGTATTTCATGGGTAAAGTACCCCCTTCTAAAAACTTCCTAATAAGGAAGAAGTCAGGAATTGCCTTTAATATTATCCATGTTTTGGCGTTCCGTAGCCTAAGATAAAAGTGAACGATGCTTAAGAGATTCTTTTTCTCTCCTGCACAATAAAATTCCAGAAAAAGAATGATCGACATTATTTTTCCTTTCTCTATAGGTACGACAACAGTGGTATTTCTGCAGTATTAATGATTCATTTGTGAAGCTGTAGCCCCACTATATTAACTTTCTTCTGACTGCATAGGTGGACGGTATATGGTAGATGGCACAAATGGGAAATGATATAATCAGTTTAAGGTAACATATTACCATAACTTTGTTGTACCCTCATCTGAATACCTTCCTAATACGGTTCTTTCGTGATATTGTTGTTTATGTTATTATATGAGCACCTTATTCAGGTCTCAAATTTGGTCTCTTCATTGAGTGTGTAGTGGTAGACCAGAAGGAATTTGGTTGGGTGTTGTAGTAGTTTCTCAGAGTGAGACATATGAGTAAATGAGCACAAGGACAATTAAGTGAGCAAACTAAGAATCTAGGAAATACAGTTGTAGGATATTCTGCAACATCTCAGAATAGATGTCTGCAGGTATTCCAATTTGTATAACCAAGTATTTTTGCATAATGAAATATTTTCCACTTTTTCTCACCTTTATTATGATCTTCCTCACCTGACATTCTGAAGGCCATAAAGAAAGTTCGTTGGGCAAAATAAATGCTGATATTATAACTTAAAGAGAGGTTAGGCCTTGATACATACATATCTCTCAAGATATTCATATTAACTTTCACATGCCATTGTAATTAGAGAAATCCAATCCTCCATAGTTGCAATCCACAATTTCTTGTTGGAAGAAGACATTGTTAAGTGCTATTATGCTTGAAGAGACTTTTTTTTCAGAGAAAACAGGGCAGAAGCAGCAAGTGAGATGAAGTATTCAATTATGATAGGGATATGATATGTTAACTGATGCTACTGTCATGAGTTAGGCACCATCTCTCTCAGAATTTCCAGTTATAAAAGCTACGGCCTAAAATGTGACTACATGCAATAACTAGCCTGGAATCCAGTGACCAACTTCCTGATGTAAAAGGAATGAAAAACTTCATTGGGACCCCAAAGTTGATTGATACAGGACCTGTTGACTGCAAGAACAAAAGCTCCAATTGAGGTTGAAAACCATAAATTAACATGATATCATGGTTCTTGATCATGGAAACTAATGTCATTTGTACTCGTTGATATTTTTCTCTCAGTCTTGTCCCATTAATTTTCTGAATATGTTAAATTCAACATAATGATCTATCTTAGAAGGTTCTCGGAATGGAAAGTTAGTTCAGGCATCCTTTAAATTCAACCTTGGGATGAATTTTCACGCCTAATTGTGGGTTCTTGAAAACATATCTACACATTCGAGTCTTCCAGGTGAATACTTTTGGGCTAAATCATTCAGCAAGAGATCTGATGATAGATTTAGATATTTCACTACAAACAGTAATTTAGTTAGCTACGTTGTTATACAATCTAACTTGTCCCTTTCTTAATGAATGCTTAGGCATTAATGAGGATCACAATCATATCAAGGACTTCCATCAGTGTTTGGATCTAATTCTTGGTACTTACTGCTGGAAGTGGTTCTGAATCTCAGACCACAATTCACAGCAGCCAATCTGAACAAGTTTATAGCCAGAAAGAACTCCATTTGGACTCTATACTGAGGTGGTACCATCAAAATACAGGCAACTCAGGAAGCATGAAAAATATAGGTTTATTTACAGGATAATGAATGTTAAGATATAAATATAAATTATCTTCTAATTAATAGGTTTAACTGATGAATCCAACTCGAGGATATTATTTTCAGAGAAAACAATATCTTGTACCTTTGTTTACATAGATCGCCACAACATTAGCTAGTTAATAACTTGTCAGTCTGTTTATGCTCCATTTTACTTCTGAGTTCAGAAGTCACATTCTCAGATCAACTTCTTTATCCGCCAAATGCAAGACTAACAAAGGCTCTATTTCTCAAAGGCTTTTTTTTTTGCCATCCCTCGAGGCATGCAAAAATAGTTCATTTTCATCTGTGGATTCCAGCTGCAACAAAATTCCCTCAGGTTCATGGCCACAGGCAAAAGTTTAATTTCACTTCTATGACTGACTCCAACAAGGTGAAGGTTGGCACCAGTAGGCCATCAGTCAATATGCATTACCAAATAGGAGCTCCAACCTAACAAGCTAGATTTACTCACATTAACTTCAGACAATAAATTCACTTTTTTTTTATATTTTGGTATTGTTATTATTTTCTCCCAAGTCTTGCATCAGATTGGTTTGCTAGCTTTAAGCCTAACACTGAGAATATGTACTCAGTTTGGAAATTAGATGTTGAGAGAGTTTGTGCACTTCACATGCCATATCAACCATCAGATGAAAGGGTTAGTTGCCTTAATACAATGGAACTTAGACGTAGAAAAGTAACAATTTTATCATTAGAGTTGCACTATAATATTAGAATTTTCAACAAATCAATATATCCACCAAGCAATGGAGAAATAGTATCTTAATATCTCATCATGCATTGTTAGTGAAACCTCTTGGGTTCCATGCATGTATATATAAACAGGGGCATGGATGTAGTCCCTTCCATATGTTCCATGCAAAGAACTAATTAGCGAGTGTGATTGCTTCCAACTTCTCAGTTCGAGCTGCAGCTTCATGGGAGACCACCAGAAGCTGCTGCTGATGTTGCAACTAATCCTTGTAGCTTTCGCCACGGCAGCAGCTTTTTCGCTCGCCGAGGGCGGCACTGCCGGCGGAGGAGCGGATGAGCCAATTCATACTTCAAATTTCTTCAATTTCCCTCCCCTGCCTCCTTATTACATGTCCCCATGCCAAAAGTGGTGGTGGCTGCCTTGGTACCGGAAATACTGCACGTCGCCACCACCACCATACCAGTATGGATCTCCGCCGCCACCATCGTCGTCATCACCATCACCGTCAGCTCCTCCCCCTCCTTGGTGGTACTACTATGTGCCGCCGTCGCCACCAGAGCATCAATATAGCTCACCGCCGCCACCCTCATCACCATTGCTGCGGCCTCCGCCACCCTCATCATCATTGTTACCACCACCTTATTCATCGCCGCCTCCGCAACGCCGCAGTCCTCCACCACCAGTGCAACAACGCAGTCCACCTCCACAAACTCTACAACCTGCACTGCCTTCGCCACCACCTTCATCACCCTCTCAGTCGCCGCCGCCGCGGCACCATAATAATTCAGCTCCTCCACCCTCAACTCCATCACCGACGCGTCCATCTGCGCCACCGCCATCGCCACCACCACCGCCACCTCCCATCAGCCAAAGATCACCTCCTCCAAGTACACCTCAACCACCAGCATCTCCTCCATCAGAACACCTTCGTCGCCGCCGCCGCCTTCTCGTCATCAAAACTCACCTCCGCCACGTTCATCTCCAAGAACACCTCCTGGCCATCAACACTCTCCTCCGCCACATTCTTCATCCCACCCCTCACCTCATAATTCGTCTCCTTCGCCAACTTCTAGCGTGCCATCTCCATCACAACCATCTACTCCTTCTGCATCGCCACCACATTTAAACCCTCATCCACGTCCATCTCCTCCACCTTCCCCTTCGCCGCCACCTTCGAGTCCCCCATCGCCAGCAACACCAACACCTTCTAAGCCATCATCACCACCATCAACGTCTCCTGCTACACCATCACCATCTTCTCCACCTTCCTCGTTGCCGCCTCCGAATACTCCAACGCCTTCCTATCCATCACCACCATTACCATCTCCTGCTGTCCCATCACCATCTTCTCCACCTTCCTCTTCGCCACCTCCGCGTACTCCATCGCCTGCAACTCCAACTCATTCCCATCCATCACCACCAACACAATCACCTTCTACGCCATCACCATCGCCGCCACCTTCAACACCATCACCATCTTCTTCACCTCCAAGTGCTCCCTCGCCAGCAACTCCAACTCACTCCCATCCATCAACACCAGTACCATCTCCTGCCATGCCATCACCATCGCCGCCATCTTCAACACCATCACCATCTTCTTCACCTCCAAGACCGTCGCCAACAACTCCATCTCACTCACATCCATCACCACCACCAGTACCATCTCCTGCTATGCCATCATCATCACCGCCACCTTCAACACCATCACCATCTTATCCACCACCTGCAAGTACTCCATCGCCTGCAACGCCAACTCATTCCCATCCATCGCCTCCGTTACCATCTCCTGTTACACCATCACCATCACCATCTTCTCCACCTCCAAGTACTCCATCGCCAGCAACTCCAACTCATTCTCATCCATCACCACCATCACCATCGCCATCGCCATCGCCGTCACCTTCAACACCATCACCATCTTCTCCACCTCCAAGTACTCCATCGCCAGCAACTCCAACTCATTCTCATCCATCACCACCATCCCCATCGCCATCTCGGTCACCTTCAACACCATCATCATCTTCTCCACCTCCAAGTACTCCCTCGCCAGCAACTCCAACTCCTTCCTATCCAACACCACCATCACCATCTCCTGCTACGCCATCACCATCGCCGCCACCTTCAACTCCATCACCTTTTAATCCAACACCGCCGCCATCATCGTCTTCTAGTGCGCCACGGGCATCACCGCCACCATATTCTCACAACCATCGACCATCTCATTCTCCACCACCTTCTGTATCCTTCTCACCGCCAACTCCAACTCCGTCCCTTCGTCCTCCCTCATCAACTCCGCCACCTTCTTTGTCGCCTTTACCTCCAAAATCACCATCTCCAATTCCTTCACGGCCATTATTTCCCACTCCTCCACACCACTACAACTCACCTCCATTGACACCTCCTGCCTCATTGCCTCCATCAGCAACGCCATCATACCACCATCGTTCTCCTCCACCATCATCGTCCGGGCCACCGCCATCCTCTCCAGCACCGTCGTCGTCATGGCATCATCATCGCAACTCACCGCCTCTGCAACAACCTCCTCCGTTCATGTCACCGCCGTCGTCCTCGTATCCATCCATACAACCTCCATTGCCATCTACACCTTCGGCTTCACCACCTCCACCAGCTCAAGCTCATACATTACCGCCGCACCGTTCTCCTTCACCTCCTGTAACACCATCATCGCCTCCTGTTTCTCCATCATCTCCGGCCTCATCAACATCTCCTAAGCCTTCTCAGACGCCACCACCTATACCATCATCCTCTCCTCCTTCGGCATCTCCTCTCCCACCGTCGCCAACACCTTCAACCAGTCCTCCTGCGCCATCGCCTCCTTCACCATCCCCATCTCCGGCGGCATCAACTTCTCCTCAAACGGCACCACCTGTACCATCATCCTCTCCTCCTTCGGCATCTCCCCTCCCACCGTCGCCAACACCTTCAACCAGTCCTCCTGCGCCATCGCCTCCTTCACCATCCCCATCTCCGGCGGCATCAACTTCTCCTCAAACGGCACCACCTGTACCATCATCCTCTCCTCCTTCGGCATCTCCCCTCCCACCGTCGCCAACACCTTCAACCAGTCCTCCTGCGCCATCGCCTCCTTCACCATCCCCATCTCCGGCGGCATCAACTTCTCCTCAAACGGCACCACCTGTACCATCATCCTCTCCTCCTTCGGCATCTCCTCTCCCTCCGTCGCCAACACCTTCAACTAGTCCTCCAGCGTCATCACCTCCTGCACCATCACCATCTCCTCTCCCACCCTCATCACAAGGGCCCCAACTTCCACCGCCGTTAGCACCACCGCCGTCGTCGTCTGCATCACCTTCCACACCATTGCATCCTTCCCCGTCGCCAACACCACTCGCACCCTCGTCACCAACACAGCCACCACTTCCTCCATCACCTTCACCGCCATCTTCTTCGTCGTCACCGCCTTCCATTACGTACCAGTCACCACCACCACCTTCGTTAACTCCTCCATATATCTACAGGTCACCGCCGCCACCTCGATACCATTCACCCCGTCCTCATCCTTCCATTTCTCCCCCAACATTTGGATCACCTCGGCACCATCATCATCGTCACGGTGGACATCACCATCGTACACGATCATCTCGGTTGAGGCACCACGTTTCCAAGGGTCGACCTCAACATGCTCCCCGTCACCATAGATCAAATCCTCCGGCTCCTGCACATTTCTAAAGCAGGCATTGACCAAGGCCTCAGAAAAAAGTAGTGCAAACCATGCATTATAAATTCTGTGAGTACCTCTTAATCTTATGTAAATTTGTTTGCATAATTGATATTTCATGTCTAAAGAACTTTAATAAAGTGACTGTTTATTAATTGTTTTTTTTCCAGTCGAATCAACGAAGCGATTACAGAATAAAGTGTTCATGCATGAAGTCCCTCTTCCACAAGTGCTACGTGCTAAATTAATGAAGGCATTAATATCATAATGGGTCTCTCCTAGGAAGTGTTCCTTTATATTCTCGTACTATTATGTCATATTTGTCGGTTCAGAATACAATGTACCATGTACTCTGCCCTTCTTAATTCAAAGTTAATTTGAGTTCTTTCTCTCTCTCTCTACTTTTAAAATTTAAAATTATTTTGTAACACACGCAACATTATTTTAACTCAATCAATTGGACAACAAAACCTACATTTTATCATGTATTAATTACTTACACAGCTGAAACTTGCTTGTTCCAGCTTTCTCCTTTGATTATGTGTTTCATATGCTGCATTGTTAGTTATGTAGCACAACAGTTTAAAACCTAATAGTAAAAAAAATTCAGATGCCTTGGATGAGATTTAAATCTTGTTGATAATCTAATTGACCATTTATGGTTAACTCTGTTTAGAGATGAGAGCGGCTCACATAATTTGAAATAACCAGTTGTTCCATCTAATTAAAAGCCCCACTAAACATATTTACCTTATGATGATCTCAATGATCCAATATAAATCTATATTTAAGATAACTTTTTGACAGCTGATGGGATATATATATGTATATATATATATATGTATATATGTATATTTATATGTATTAATTTAGTTAAAGCAAATCCCTCTTTGCAATATGCCTTGAGTGAATAAGAAGCACAAATTCCATTACACCATTTCACGTTTCTTGGGGGTTAAGATTGACTCAATAACTTGGCTTTTACTAATGTAGGTATCATTTGAAATCCAAATAATACATAGCTTAGTTAATTCATCGCCAAAACAAAGAAATTTAACTTATCATGCATTGATCTTACTTCCTTATTGGACGCACTGGTGACTAAGCCTTCAACCACTTCTTGCATGCACATAGGCACGTCGAACACGATCTTCTCTCGTCTGCTCACCTAATCTTCAGTTTCAATTTAGGCTATGTTTCATATACGAACCAATAATTTAAATAGTTAATAGTGAATAATGATTAATGAGTAGTGATTTAATTATTAAATTTAATAAAAGTGTTTGACAAATATAATATTTTAATAAGTGGATAAGCTTAAAATGACTAAAAGATATAAATAATTTGCATTATTATATGTATCCTAAATTAAAAAAGTTATTTATTTTATCTATTTTATTATTAATAAATAAAATCTTTTGAAGAATAAAATTATCTATTTTATTATCTATTTTATTTATGTTAACTAAATATTTTATAAATAAATAAAATAATAATAAATAATAAAGTTATCACATAGTATAAAAGAATAAGTGTAGTATATAATAATAAATAATAATAAAATATTTTGAAGATGTATTTGAAAATAAATTTTAATGCACTATCTACCTTAAATTTTGGTCTTTCAAGCTTTTTAGAGAGCTCGATTTCAATCATTTATGACTATTATTAATTATACTAACTAAATATTTTAAATAATATATTGACTTAATCATCAGATTACAAGCTACTACTGTAGGCACTATTCTAAAGAATTGACAAACAATGTCTTAATTGTTCAATGTTGTTAAATGAATTCATGCCTCCCATGCACACTGTCCATTTTGACAAACAAAGTTAAACGAGTAGGAAGTGTGACAGGGGGGCATTTCATGAATTTATGTACACGTCAAAAGCAACTGACTCCATATATTATATTATATAGTTGATCAAGGTTTGAACATATTAATTATGCATGAGGTATTGTTCAGTTTGCCTATATATATATATATATATANATATATATATATATATATATATATATATATATACCGTGGCTCAACGATCGCAAGTGAAGAGGAATTGAGAGTGGGAAAAACAATCGGCAAAGACCATGTCCGAGGCCATTACCGTTGTAGATTTGTAGAGTAGGAATTTAGTGCTTGCCTTTGTAGAGATGACTGATGACGGTGGCCATCATCACAACTACAGTTGTAGTTGTTTCTCCACTGGCATCTCCTCGCTGATCATCATCCTGACGCCCAGCACCACCACCACATGACCGCCAAGATTTGTTGCCTCCTCCTTCGACTCCGCCTTGTTTCTCATTGTCATATCACACTGAGTTGCAACTTCCTCTGCCGTCCTTCCTACACCTATCGGCCTCCACCAACTTCACCTTCACAATTGTTAACCTCCATGCTAATTACTAGTCACCACCAACACCATCAACTTGTGGTCGCCATTGAGACATCCATATCATTACTCGCCATCATTACCGCATCATCTTCACCTCATCCACCTTCATCATCTCGCCATTGCGAACCCGACGCCCGGAGCGCGGCAAGGGATATTACGACATTTCACTAATTCAAATTCAAACTCAATAATATAACGGTTAATATAGTAGACCAACGATTCAAAATGAACTCTCTAGAATTTTTCAAAAATTTCGGTATAACCTTTGCTAAAAACTCGTCCATACGACAGATACAAGAGATATAATGGGCCACGCCCGACTCACATATCAAGATCTAATTGGAGCATATAAAAAATAAGTAGGCCGAATGTCTAAAATGAGAGTCAAATAATACTCCATCACATGAATGATATAATAGACACTAAAGTCTAAGAAAACGACAATAAAAGAGAATAACATCACTCGTTCTCTCCAATCCATCACACACATCCTAATTAATTTTCCCTTTTAGCACCCCGTGAGCATGCAAGCAATTATCAATCTCCGAGGAGTACCTCCTCACTCACCTACAAAATAATACAAATAGAGGGGTGAGCATAAATGACTCAATGAGTGAAAAAAATGAATTCATAAAACATTAAAACCATTCGAAAAATAAATCCAACGGAAAGATCACATTTAAAATTTATATCATACATAGCTTCATGTATGGAAAAAATTTGCAATCAGATGCAAAGTCAAAACATACTATGTATAATCTAGTAATTATGTGTCATGACACCACCTCGTCAATCAAGAGTAATCCACACATCCTGTCCGGAAGGTCCAACGACCCGCACAACCTACGCTCCGTGCCCGCCCAAAGGTCCCATCTCATCCACGAGAGGTCCAACGGCCCGCACAGCGTGGCTCCGTGCCCGCCTAAAGGTCTCAATCTCGTCTCCATAATCACACATCCACATCATCCTCCATGAGAGGTCAAACAGCCCGCATAACCGTAGTCCGTNCGAGAGGTCCAACGGCCCGCACAGCGTGGCTCCGTGCCCGCCTAAAGGTCTCAATCTCGTCTCCATAATCACACATCCACATCATCCTCCATGAGAGGTCAAACAGCCCGCATAACCGTAGTCCGTGCCCGCAAATGACTCTCTCGTCAACATAATTCAACATACATCATAAGTATATCACCTCGGCCACACGAGCCATCGCTCGACCACACGAGGGAAAACTACGATCATCATCATCAACACCTCACTCCAAGTGAGCTACCATGCATGTCTAATGCACATGTATAAGGTATACATATATCATGATAGTATTTCAAAATAGTACTTGACATTAGCACTTACCACAACATTTCAAGATTTATGACACTCAAGCATAAAAGCTCTCAATTCTCGACATACAAGTAAACCTGGAAACTCAAGTACATGAAATCCGTACGAAATTCAATCGAAAAACCAAAGTCCACACATCAAGAAAATAGCTCAAAAGATCATCACACCAACATAATCAATCAGATGAGTTAAAGAAATGAATACAATGAACCATAACGATGTGGTATTGCTCTAGGTTTATGGAAAGTCCCACTCACCTCGATTATGCTCGACCTCACTGAATCTCTCACATCCGAGCTAAATCAACAAACGGAGAACCTAATTAAATACACAATTAAGTTTTATTAGCATTTCCTATGATATATCGTATGTGGTATAATAAGAGTTTGTAACATTCTTTTATCTACACAAAATTAAATTACACATACTCGAATGATATCTCGTGATTATCATGTTTAAAATAATGATATAATCATTATTTGGAAAATTTTAGATTAATAAATAACGATAATTTATAAATTCCAGATTATTCATATTTTTAAATAAATTCTTATCTAATTTGATAATTATCATTTGTAATATCTTAATAATCCTTACTATAATAAAACCACCTTGGCACATCCTTCCTAACCCTTTCTAAATTACTTTCTTTCCTAGTTACAATTATCAAGTAGTCACATCTATCATTAGTATTTTAACATAAATTTATTAAATTCAAAACTGATTTTACACATCATTATTAGTCATTATTAAATTTCCTTGTGTCAACTCATCAAACCTCTTTGTCTGTTTTCTTATTCTCATTCACTTATGTTCTCTTTATAACTATTTCACGTACATTTAAATGTGCATACATATACTCAATGTATGTTAAATGTGCATACATATTCTCAATGTATGTTTCAACTCACAACTTAGGTTATTATCAAGTCTAAATTAACCAAGCACCTATTTTTCATTTAACCTCTAATATAACCATTGCCAATTAATAAAATTTTAAGAGATCAATTAATCCTTCTCTATCTACGTGTTAGATGTTTAAAGTCTTTTGTCCACCATTCTTTCATGCAATAGACCAAGTGGCATTATTTTACAGAAGCTAATCATTACCATAATTTTGATATTTTATTTTTATATGTATAGCATCCAGCCATTTATATATGTGTTTTTATGTACACATATCCATACATTCAATGATAGTTACGGTGGTGTTATTAATCTTATCAACTACTGGAATAGTGGTAAACCCTGTAATGTTTACACATGCACCCACCTACTCTCTTTGTCTATGCACCTAATTAAATATAGTCTTAACTAATGAATCCTCTAGTTAATTAAAACTGTTCAAATGGTTACCAGAGATGTTTCTTTTGTTTTTGGACGTCGTTCACTGTTCAGCTAATTCCTCAAGTAGACAAGAACGCTCGATTGGGGATGAAGTCGCTCAGCTGTTGTATCATCTCTGGTAAGTCATCTTGGAGATCCTTGCAGCTATAATGACCAACAACCAATGCTACTCCTTTGGCTTCCGACAACAAATCACGTAGGCAACGGAGAAAATGGACTAGCACATATACGAGCTAATTAAACCTCAATCGCATGCAATGCACCAAAGATATTGAACTACTCACCGTAAATCTACAAGATGCAAACCAAGATGGAGACGCCAACAAGCTCCATGGACGACAACCCAGAACAAATATATATATATAATATATATATATATATATATATATATTATTTCAATTAAATGATAATCCATTATTTATATTTAATGTCTTAAAAAATGAATTATTAAATTAAATAAAGAAAAAAACCATTTACCTAAATGATATTACATTATGAAGAGCAACATGATACCATGTTTTCTATCGACAATATGTTGGTATTATAAGTGGATATGTCTCATCTTTGAACCTTTTTATCACCTAATTGCTATCCTCATCCACCTCATGGCCAAGATTAAAAAAGAAGTGGCAGAGAACAAGTAAAAACAATGGAAAATTAAGGAAGAAGATATGAAATTAAGTTTAAATAATTAAGGTTTTCATATTAAGTAAGTTGTAAGCTTATTTGTATGAAACATTTTTTTTATAAAATTTCATTGAAAAATTTCTTTTCTAATTTTAATGATTCATTTAACTATTTGAAGTATATTTTCCATAACATATAGTATTAGATTAATCAAAGGTGTATGCTAAAAAAATATGTATTCAAACCTAAGGGATCAAAATGTTACATATTATGTAAAGGCTGAAATTATAATCCTATGATAATTCCAATACTATGAGTTTAAGTAAATATTTGTTAAGGATAAGAAGACTTCTATGTATACTTCCTGAGGCATTTGGAATTTCACAAAAAAGATTATATATACTAAGAGTAATAAACTTTCTCATGCATAACATTTAGTTTGCCAGTTTATAAAAATAATTGGGTTATTTTCGTCAACATCCCTTCAACTATAATTTTTTTTTCTCACATCTAGCCCTAAACTATTAAGTTGTCAATTTTAGACCGTGAACTTATTCTACTTTATCAATCTAGTCCTTCTGTTAAATTTCATCCAAAATTTTATTAAGTTAATTTTTAATAATTACGAATACCATTTTTACCCTTAATTCTTTAAGATAAAAAATTGTAAAACTAAAAAATAGAATGCATATAAATAATAAATAAGATTGTTTAAGAATTAAGAAACATCTTGATCAAGTTGTTATTTTCTAATTTTTAAATTTATAATATTTAAAAGGAAAGAGTAAATTTATCATTTTATAATTAATAAAAATACTAATTTTAACATAATTTAGAATGGATTTAATGGAAGGACTTGATTGACATAATTGAGGGGCTAAAATTAGTAAATTTATAGTTTAGGGTTATATGCGGAAGAAATTATAGTTGAGGGGTATTTGCGGAAATAACCCAAGTAAATAACATGTTGCAAGTTCTCAAATTTTTTTGGGGACTAATTCATCAAGGTAGCATTTGGCAACTAGAAACTTGGGATTCTCCGAGTTATAAAGAATAATTTGATTTGACATATTAGTTTTAATTGTGTTTGGATGAGTTAAATTATAATGTTATAAATAGTTCCAAAGAGTGTTTGAATAAAAAATGAGAATAACAAATATAAATATATTTTTAATAAGGATAAACTTTGATGAATTTAAAATTATAGTAAGTAAATAAAATTAACCTAAGAAATTAATTTTTTTTGAAAATATTTTACTAAAATATTGTTCAAAATTATTAAAAAATAAAATTCGTAAAAACTATACCAATAAAAATTTATATTATAAATTAATATAAGATAATAAAATATTTTCTTAAAAAAATTTTATGAAATTTAATTTTAAACACATTTAAATTAATAAATGTTATTATTTTTAAATATTAGTTAAAAATAATATAGCATAATTAATAATTTTATAATTATATTATTAAGTTAGCATAAAATTAAAACTTATTATTTAAAATTAAAATTGAAGTAAAAATAGCAGCGTTCAATAAAAGAAATTGCAATAGCAGCATTAATTGATTAAATCCTATTGTCGCAACAGAACCAATCAGTTCCTACTAAAAGCATGAAACATCTGCTAGAACTCGGGGTCACGTGACATGGGGTTTTAGTCTCAGGTTCGATGTTTAACTCTACCAAATGTCACATCGTTTGACGAAATTGGGTCAAAACTAGACTAGTTCTAGTCCTGGTTCCACGTGCCAAATGCAGCCAAAAAAGAAAGAAATTATAGAATTTATAAAATTAAGGAAATCTAGTTTCAAGGAAAATTAAATTTCTCAAAATATGAGGTCTAACTCATTATTAATGAATTTTACATTAAGCATCAATCAATTTTGTGAGCAGAACATAATCTTGTTTCAAGAATTTTGTGATAACACTATGTAAAGAATAAATTTTGATATTTATATAGTTCAAGTTTCGAAGTCTACTTTTGTACAAAATTATTTTCTTTTAACTAAGATATGTTTACTAATTATTATATATTTTAAATTCTACATCATTCAATATGTCATGTTGGAAACTAAAATATATCTTATGGCATAAAGTGTATAGTGTTGAAGTTATTATATTTCTAAATACACAATAATGGTTACTAATGTGAATATGTAATTAAGTAAAAAATTGAGTTGGTTTATTTTAGTTATAGTGCATTTGCATCTCGCATAAGCATGCATTCGTAACGTCTATCAAGTTGATATGTTTACTCTTACGGGGTTGGAATACTCTATAGGGTTACATGATAAATTCTAGAAAGAATGATTTAAGGTTGTTTGGACTTAAATGTCCTACGAACCAAAATGTTACGTTGTAAAATCCAATGTGAACTTGTAACGCCCCCAAAAAATCACACGATGGTGTTACAATGGGTATTTACATGAGATGGACCTATTAAGCATTAATACAAATACATAACACATAATAAATATAATATCATAGCGAAAACATAAAGTCATAATAAATCATGGCAGTGGAAATATAACTAAATCCATAAGTATTCCAACGTTTGACCACATAAAGGCATATATCTATGGTCATACGAAAAACACATGACATCATTGAGCCTTAGACTCATTTGACTCATAACATAATCAAATCATTAGACATAATAACTAATGACTTGAAGGCCTACAAGACATATTAAACCTAGACATATCCATGTCCATATTAAGTTACCATGAGGAAATCACCCCTGAGTCTATCACTCATCATAACATGCATGAGTTCAGTAATAAAGGAGATGGAAACCCCCCAATTAGAGTATGTAAAAGTTCATCTACATCATGCAATATGCATATCATATTATAGCCATCATGAATATCATCATAATATTTAAACATTTGCATTACATGCATTGAGCATTACATACGTGAAAAATATAAATGACTAGCATGTTATGTTTATGTCCATCATTCTTTACATTGTTGGAGTTGGTGAATACTTCAGGACCTCTTGTTTCTCACACCGGGTACGCCCACGTGAGCTTAGGGGAACTGGAGTATTATCCAACGACATCTAACCCTTACGCGCGGAAAGGGGGGGTTCGGGGGGCAAAGTGTGGTAGCACTTTCTTCTACAGAAGCTGAATATATGGCTCTTACACATGCTGGAAAAGAAGCCATATGGCTACGACGGTTGTGCTTGGAGCTCGGATTTGAGCAAGGTGCCATAGAGGTGAGATGTGATAACCAAGGGGCTATTCAGTTAGCTAAGAATCCTGCATTTCATTCACGCACAAAGCACATTGATATACAATATCACTTCATCAGAGAAAAGGTGGAAAAGAAAGAGGTTCATCTGGTAAAGGTTGATACAACAGTGAATAGTTCTGATTTTCTTACTAAAGCAGTTACAGGTGCAAAGTTTGACTGGTGTTCTACTGCTGTTGGATTGAAGAAGAATGTTGCTGCCAAAGCTCTCATTGCAGTGAAGTATCCACCAAGTGGGAGAATGTTGGAGTTGGTGAATACTTCAGGACCTCTTGTTTCTCACACCGGGTACGCCCACGTGAGCTTAGGGGAACTGGAGTATTACCCAACGACATCTAACCCCTACGCGCGGAAAGGGGGGGTTCGGGGGGCACCGCCCCCCGACGGGGGTTCCGGTCAGCGGACGGCTGCCTCGCTCGCCGGTGAGCGGGCGGGGGTTCGGGGGCAGCGCCCCCGAAACCTAAACGGGTTTGGGCTTTTATTTAAGCTGGCCCGTATGGTGGAGATTAAGAGATTTACTATTTGTTAGGGTTTTGAACCCATATATATATTGCTCTTATTTCAGACTTGATGTTGAGCGGTTGTAACGAAAAAAAAAAGAATATAGTGAAATCTCTTTACAGGACGTAGCCCTCTTAAAAGGGTGAACCTGGGTAAATCTGTGTGTGTTCTCTATTTTTCTGAGTTTTCTCTCTGTGATCTTCTACTTGTTCTCGAAAAATCCCATCATACATATTTATATTTTAGTCATATATCCATTTGAGTTCTCTTTGACTCCATTATTAATATAATCATATGACTCATTGTTATCTTTGCATGAAGAGTCTTAGGTAACATCAACCCTTCTTTGAGGTCCATTTGAGAAGTATATATACTATTGCTACTGATTGGACATCACTTGTCAAGAATCTCCATGATTCATGCGTCTTGACTAAATTTTTCATGTTTTATCTTAGTAACAAAGGTAAAATTGTTTTAGTGGATTCATTAAATTAATATAATACAATATACATATGTTTATATACATATATATATATATATATAGTGACAAACAGACGTATATGGTGGGATGCCCCCCCCCCCCAACTTTTTAAATTTTTTTAAATATGTATATGTATTTTATATAATTTCATATTAATTAAAGGATTAATTACTATAATCATTCCCCCCTCTCTTTGTGATTTTATATTGATTAATAGAATAATTACTACAATTGGTCCTCTCCACCCCACCAAATAAAAAGTTCATTAGCAAGACTTTTTCACTTTTAAAATTTTTAATAAGATAACTTATATTAATTAAAATATTTATTACTATAAATACGAAAGGTGTATGTTAATAACAAAATAAGTATTTTAAACTTTTATTCCTTGTTGAAATCGAAATCACCTCTCAAGAGCATAAAAAAATTTTGCTCTCCTAAAAAACCATGTGTGTTGCCCATGTTGATAAAAAAATTAATTTACTCTTTTTCGTCAATAGAAAATTCAAAGCGCATAAAATTCAATCCATACTACTCTAGAGGATTCCAATTATTTTTTATCGTGAGAGATCTTTTCCTCCTATTCATTTGAAGATTTATTTCTTTATCCAATTATAATAATTATTTGCATTAGAAATTAAATTAAATGATGCTACTTATAATTCAATTCATTAAATAATTATGACATATTTTGTTATGCAGTTATGCTAACTAAATATCATTTTATTTTTTTAAGGTATTTACCCAAGCATAACAAATCAAACATTTCATTTTGATGATCATTTGTTGCAAAGGTATATGGGTTATGGTTTATTAATTTATTTAATATTAAATTTTATTTTCTTGAATATTTTTTAAATAGTTTTTGTAATGCATATAATTTTTTCTTATAGATGAAAAAACTACAATTGATTCTTTTTTAAAAAAAAAGAATACTGAAATATCAAGCTTAATTGATCAACCAAATACTTCAGTGGATATTGTTTAATTGACTAATAATAGTCAAGTGAAAAGTCGAAGAATTGAGATTGATCAAAATTTTGATGTCAACTCATTAGAATGTGATCCAGGCTTGCGACGTCAAATATGGGAATATCATGTTGACACACGAGATGAAATTCGAAGAGCTTATATTAAAGCCGGTCCATGTCAATGTGTTCTTAAAGAATATCCAAAATCTGGACAAAAAACATCAAAGGAGTTTTCAATCATCATGATTTAAATTATTTGAATCATGATTAGAATATTCTGAAGCTAAAGATGCAACATTTTGTCTTCCATATTATTTATTTCACAAGCAAGATGGTTCTTCTGGATCAAATGCATTCACTATAGATGAATTTCAGAATTGGAAGAAAGTGAAAGGTGGCAAAAATTGTGCATTTTTAGCGCATATTGGAAAAGATCCAAATTCTCCTCATCGAAATGCTGAAAAAGCTTGATGAATTTCATTTATCAATCTTTACATATTCAGAAAAAGTTTAAACAATATACATCTCAACAAGTTCATAAATATAGAATTCGGTTAAAAGCTTCAATGAATGTAGCAAAGTGACTTGCATTTCAAGGATGCACTTTTAAAGGTAACGATGAAACAAAAATGTCAAAAAGACCTGAAAATTTTTTAGAGTTGCTTCATTTGATTCATCTTATAATGATGAAGTATCAAATGCTTTAGATAAAGCTCCACAAAATGCCTCCTACACTTCACCCAGAATACAAAAAGAAATTATGTATATCCTTTCAACTAAACTAAAAAAATGTTATTCATAAAGAAATCAGTGATGCAAAATTTTATATCATAGTTGATGAGGCACGTGATGAGTCAAAAAAGGAGCAAATGTCTATTGAATTAAGATTTGTTGACAAAATGGATATGTGAAAGAAAGATTTTTTGGACTTGTTCATGTTAAAGACACTACTGCATCACAATTGAGAGATGAAATATTTTTTGTTCTATCTCAATATAATCTCGATGTTCAAGACATTCAAGGTCAAGGTTATGATGGTGCAAGTAATATGAGAGGTGAATGGAATGTGTTGCAAGCTCTAATTCTAAATGCATGTCCTTATGCCTATTATATTTATTGCATGACACATCATTTACAATTAGCATTGGTTGCTTCTTCAAAGGATGTAATTATAATTCATCAATTCTTCACTAAGTTAAGTTTTATTGTTAACATAGTTGGTGTTTCATGCAAGCGTAATGATCAACTAAAAGATGCTCTTGCAGCAAATATTGTTTTTTTGCTTTTTATAGATGAGCTTCAAATTGGTAAAGGACTTAATCAAATAGGCACTTTACAAAAACCTGGAGACACTAGGTGGAGTTCACATTTAAGATCTATATCTAAACTGATTGAAATGTTTAGTGCAACATGTGAAGTTTTGTTGAACATTATTGATGATAGAGCTACTTCAGCCCAACGTGCAGAAGCAGATGCAACGTTTGAGGCATTAACTTCTTTTGAGTTTGTGTTTAATTTATATTTGATGAGAAAAGTTCTTGAGATTTCTCATATGTTACGTCAGAATTTGCAAAATCAATCTCATGATATTTTGAATGCAGTTTCATCTTGTTACATCTGATGCGAAAAATCACACGCTAAAAACTCAGCAAATATACTGGTCGCACAAGTAATAAAGTAGTAAGAAGAGTGTCGAACCCACGAGGACTGGTGAATTTTAAAATCTGAAATTTTATCTTGAAATTCGATTAAAAAGTATTCAGTTAATTGAGGAAAAGATAAGAGAAGGTGAGAAAAATAAAAGATGAGATTAAGATTTTTGGAAAAGTTTAGATGATAAAAAGATTTGGTTGTTAGGATTAAAAATATGTTTTTCCCCTGTTATCTCTTGGATATAATTAAAACGTCTGAATATTAGATGGTGGAAGAATTGATTTAATAATATAGGACTCCTCTCGGATGACCTAACTATTTTAATCATAAATTAAATCAGAAATATGTAAACACATTAATCCTAAATCAGTTTAAGTTAAAACGCAATAAAATCCAATCATAAATCGCTAGGCTTCTCTCGAATGAATAACAACCCACAATTTATGAATTTTGGAAATAGATAGACATAAATCTTTGCATCTAAAAGACAAATGTTTAAGAACGGCCGAACAAAAATACAAAAGAAGATTAATTCAAAGTAAAATACTAACGGTATCTTTCAATTAAAGTTTATAAAATACTCAATAAACTTTAAGAGAATATCAAACCAAGATCTAATTGAGGTTCAACAGAAATTATTCCTAAACACAAAATGATTCTAAGTCTAACAAATGAGATTAGAGAACAAACAAGATCTGCATAATCTTGTTTGCTTCTAAATTTTCAATCTTGCTCCAAGACTTCTCCTCCAAAATTGGCTTCTCAGATCTTCAGAAATTTGTAAAAGTATGAGGAGTAATTTTCTATCTCAGATATCTCTCTTTTCTGAATCTCTTCTATTGATTTTTTTTTTCTCTCCCCCCTCATATATCTCTTAAGAACCTTGTATGTCTATTTATAGGGTAGAACCAATCTCCAAGGGTCTCCAAATCTTTCACAAAGTTGAGATATTTTTAATTTTTTTTCCAAGTCAAAACATGAAAGAATTTATATTTTTC